>JABXWE010001839.1:0-46275 GCA_014611495.1 Limonius californicus
TTCCTACATTGACTGCGATCATAAATATATGCTATGAATTATCTATTATAAATTTTAAATAAATATTAATTATATAAATTTTATTTACCTCGGCTAGCTCATAAATTATTATTTTAGGTTGGTTACGTCAATAACATTAATTATAAATACCACATATACAAAATTATAATTATCTCAGGGTTTTTAATTATATAGTTCGTGGCCTCGCTTAAATGATAGGCACCAAAATTTCAACAATACAGATTTACACAAATATCAATTAAAAATTAGAGTTGACTTATCTTAATCCCAAACTTTTGAAATATTGTGTACATCAAAAATGTTGACGTTGACTGTACACTGAAATCTCCTGGAATGCAGCATCAGCCAAAATCCCGCCAAATCTTGCTAAACAGCTCCACTCCTCGTAGCGGATCCAGCCTCGCACTCGTGCAAACAATTATATTGAATAATTTACTTAAAGTGTTGTGATAGTTTCCAGTGAACACTTCCGAATTTTATTATGCTTTTATCACTTGCTTTCGGTAAGTTGTTTATGCTTTAAAAATTGGGATAACGAATGCACTTTTAATTTCACGTTTTGTTTTAGGTTATGGACGTTGCAATAACAATACTCAATTTACACCCATACTTCAGGTATAAAAAGCAATTTTAATTTTTAATAACATTTAACACTTAACAATGTTTGAAATTATTTAACAATTATTTACACTTAATGATTTTATAAAATATTAACTTTGAAGATTTTTAATTTTTAATAAGTTTTAAGCCACGCCTACTTTTACACGAATTTGATCCTTAATAATTTCAAATTTTGATTACAGAGAACCAAGGAAAAGCGTCCTCCTGCTTCTAATACACATAAACAACTAAATCCTCAAAAACATAACAAAATGAACATTTTGCGCAGATTAAAATATAAATGGACCAATCAGAATGCTTAAAAATTGTTGTTTACATTTTCAATTGTTATTAAATATTCAAAAATTACAAAATACAAGAGAAATATATTATGATATGAAAAACTAAATTCATATTTATGATCTTCATAAAATTACGCTTCTTTTAGTACCAAATATGACAAGATTTGAATTAAAAAAATTACACATAATTAAATATTCAAAATTTCTAAAATTTAACAATTAAGGCATAAAATCATGAAAATCACATAATTCTAATTTACAAAATACAAATTAAAATATGCAATTTCCAATATGCAGGGTAAATACACAGCAATAATATATATATATATATATATATATATATATATATATATATATATATATATTGTAAACGATTCTCCTTGAAAGATCGATTTATTAAGTACATTTACAAAAACCAGTAGACGCACCCCTTGAATTAATTCAAGCCAAAATTTAATACATTCTCATAATGTTTAGAATACAATAAATAATCTTACAAGAGAGGAGTTATGTATTTGTTATGCTTAGAACACCTCAACTAACCCCATAACCTAGGATAAGATAAAACCCTATCTTCAGACTAACCTAACCGATAACCATTTAGTATAAGCCCTAATCTGTAATAGTTTAATGAATCTTAGTTTACACTTTGCCGCAGAACGTTATTCTGCCCATTTTGAATTTACTTTGTATTCCTTCTAAATAAAATAGTTTTAAAAAGCATTATTTATACAGTCGTAATTTAATTCGCTCGGGTTAATGCTGCGTTTGCAGAGAGATAAATAAACGTCGCGCAAACAGGGTGCGTTCAATAAAAGAGGCCGAACGTCATATCATATTATGTAATTCTTTTCAATGTGTATACAACTTTGCATATTTGGGACAGCCGCCTAATTGGGCCAAAATTTTCTAATTCGAATGTGCCCCGATTAAGATGAATCCACTATATAGTAAAATACGTTTGTAACACATCCTCATAGTTATCATTCGTTTACTACGAAAAGACATTAGAATAAAAACATGGAGCATACTAGAAGCCTTGGACAATGCACTATTAGATTCAAAAATAGGCAACATCGCTAAGGTCATACAATGTGTTCCAAAAAGTTTTCACTGGAAATACAAGATGCCTTTAAAAATATTGATTGGAGAAATACTGTGGTAAATGTAGACAGCAAAATGTGAACCTACTACAAAAGTGATTAGGAATGACCCAATGAGAAGTGTATAGTGCACACTACCAAATGAGATATTGAATAAAATTACGTAAGTGACCAGAAAAATAAGACGGGAATGCGTATCCTATAGGAAATTAACCCCCTATGAAACACTTAAAAGAAAAGCCTATAAATATATAATCGCATACAAAGGAGATCTTAAAACAATGAAAATTAATTCTGTATTATCTGTAAAACGCAATATTTCCTTCTAATTAAATTGGCAGCAAGAATGATAAATGAGAATATATTGAATAAAATTACGTAAGTGACCAGAAAAATAAGACGGGAATGCGTATCCTATAGGAAATTAATCCCCTATGAAACACTTAAAAGAAAAGCCTATAAATATATAATCGCATACAAAGGAGATCTTAAAACAATGAAAATTAATTCTGTATTATCTGTAAAACGCAATATTTCCTTCTAATTAAATTGGCAGCAAGAATGATAAATGAGATATTGAATAAAATTACGTAAGTGACCAGAAAAATAAGACGGGAATGCGTATCCTATAGGAAATTAACCCCCTATGAAACACTTAAAAGAAAAGCCTATAAATATATAATCGCATACAAAGGAGATCTTAAAACAATGAAAATTAATTCTGTATTATCTGTAAAACGCAATATTTCCTTCTAATTAAATTGGCAGCAAGAATGATAAATGAGAATATATTGAATAAAATTACGTAAGTGACCAGAAAAATAAGACGGGAATGCGTATCCTATAGGAAATTAATCCCCTATGAAACACTTAAAAGAAAAGCCTATAAATATATAATCGCATACAAAGGAGATCTTAAAACAATGAAAATTAATTCTGTATTATCTGTAAAACGCAATATTTCCTTCTAATTAAATTGGCAGCAAGAATGATAAATGAGATATTGAATAAAATTACGTAAGTGACCAGAAAAATAAGACGGGAATGCGTATCCTATAGGAAATTAACCCCCTATGAAACACTTAAAAGAAAAGCCTATAAATATATAATCGCATACAAAGGAGATCTTAAAACAATGAAAATTAATTCTGTATTATCTGTAAAACGCAATATTTCCTTCTAATTAAATTGGCAGCAAGAATGATAAATAGGTAAGAGGGTAAGGCTAAAATGCCTCATCTAATGATTGTTTTTATGAATTATTCAAATTAAACTGGTTTAATTCTTAACTAGTTCTATAATTCTTAAATATATTCATCTAATCTCCATAATATGCATTGGCAACAGTTTGCAGCACAAATACGAGCGTTATCTGCAAACTATCTGAGAAACGTTGTCCACATACTACAACGTTTCATTGAAAACTTTAATACATTTTTAAAAACTTAAGTGCTACAGTTTGTGCTGAAACATTACATGAAAATGATTCACAGTTCAACCATTATTTCTAGAAATGCAAATTCACTGTTATTTTATAGTCCCATATTTGATACCCTAATTGTAACTTTAATTTGTACGTTACTTGCGTGGTGTGCTCAGTACCACTGGAAAAGGAGGAAATTGTACAGTCTTGCTGCTAAAGTTAACGGCCCATTAACTCTTCCTTTTGTTGGCAACGCCTTGTACCTGTTTGGATCTACTAGCGGTAAGTTGATTTATTTTTAACCAAATAATTGACTAATAATTTAACGGGCAAGCCAACATTTTGAACGTCGGTTTGCGTTTTGTAAGTGATTTTGAGTCACCTGTCCGGGTCTGGCTGGGCCAGCGACTAATTTTTGGAATATGGGAAGCTAACGACTTGCAAACCATCTTGAACAGCCCGCACGCCCTGCAAAAAGATGAACTATACAAATTGACCAAAGGTGTAATTGGCACGGGTTTACTTACTGCTCCTGGTATATTTGTAGTAAAAAAGTATTAATATTAGTAACTCTTGCCCATTACTCATTACTAGTTGCTAAATGGAAGCGCCATAGGAAAATAATAATGCCAACCTTCCACCAAAAGATTCTTAATGGGTTTGTGGATGTTTTCTCAGAACAATCAGACGTTTTCGTGGAACAATTGAAGAAGGAAGTAGGAAATGGAACTTTCGACATCATTTATTATGTCAGCCGATACACCCTGGACGTCGTTTGTGGTGACATATAACATATAATATATAACAAAATATTCTTGGGAAACCCCTGAAACACGCAATCTTATTTTTTAAGAAGACATTTCCTAACGTAAGTTTTTTCTAATGGCATTTCTCTATGCCGTAACGTCATCATTCACTTTTTAAGTGGCAATTTAATTTTTCTCTCTTATTTGGATAGTTAAACGGTTATAAAAAACAATTAGTAACTCAAACATCAATTTCTTTGAGGAACATAAGTTGAAAAACTTTACAATTCATTATTACTAAAAATAAGAACATTAAGAAAAAAATAACTATCGGAAATGTTTACACTGTGCACCATTAACCAGTCGGCATTTAACAACACGTGTGTGAATACTTGTGTCGCACGCTCAGTAATATCCGGGCTTAAAGCGTCTAAATTGTTTGATCTACTATTGTAAACCCGCAATTTCACATGACGCCATAGAAAGAAATATAGCGGGGTCAAATCAGGTGATCGCGTAGGCCACTTATGCGACCTTCGCTGTTCTTTTTATGGAGTCATGTGAAATCTCGAATTTACATGAGTTGGCCAAAAATTTAGACGATTTCATTATCTATTCGTACATTTCATAGATGAGAGAGTTAGTGTTGATGGAAAATATTTAGTTTGTGCGTTATTACGAATTTAATTAAAAAGTAATTTTTGATTTAAAATAGAAGAAATAAACATTTGTCTTTGTGGCGTTAATTACAACTTTTTAAAATATTACTTTGAACAGACGTAAACTTCACTGTGGGAGAGGCCATGATCGAACATATTCGAATTATTTATATTTTTTTTATTAATTTATAATTAATTTTGTAATATCGAGTTATCAATTTTTGAGAATAAAAGTCGTTGTATCTACCACATTTTTACTTCTTTAGTCTACTACTACTACTACTTCGTAAATTCCACAAGTGGGTATTTCCAGTTACAAAGGTTTTTAGTGGATTGTGATTGCTCAAGTAATAATCACAAAAACACAAATATAAATAATTAATTTGTCAACGCTAAATACTAAGAGGTAGGTACAGATGTGAAAACTCGAATGAAGCTTTTGTACCTGCTTGCAAGATTTACTTGTGCAAAAAACTGCTTAACTAGAGATGCAAGGTATCATCCAAGAAATTACTGAGAGAGTGATGTATTTACTAATGTGCTGGTCAGTGCCAATTGGTAAATGGTTAACAATATTTTAAAAATTGCGGTAATTATTTTTTCATATCACCGTGTAAGTAGTGAGAAGGCCTATCAAAATAATGGGAACAATGGAGGTACAAAAACATTACGTCATGATGCTCTTCTTAAAAAATAAACTTGTTTCTAGGTTTTCCCAAAGAATGCATCATTAAATATTTTGTGCGGTGCTTTATTACAATGCTGTATACAAGGTGGTCGTAAAATGTCCCCCCCCTACTAACTTTTGAACGACTTGATATGCCTTCACAAAATGTTGTGTGCTTTTATAACTTTCAAAATGGCAAATGGACAATGGGGCTCGAGTGATACCTCATTTGAAAAGTATTTTAATTCTGCGCCTGATCCTTGAGTTTCATAAAACATTATTCATTCAGAAAAAAATTACAGACGATTGAAAATAACAAGTTTATGGAAAAAACTAAGGATTAAAGCAAAAAAGGTATACTTTCGAAATGTTCACCATTGAAGAATGAAGAAGAAGAAGAAGATTCTAAAACACAACAAAACCTATTTTATACAACAAAAACTGAATAGTAATACTATTTTAATAAATGTTCAAAGTGTGCTCCTTGAACTTCTTGGCAATTGAAAAACCTATTTAATATCTCTTCCCGTACGTTCTGAAAAGTTTCAAATCAGATAGTTGCACAAGCCTCTGTTATTTTACGTCGTAAATCCAAAAAGGAATCGGGTTCTGTTTGAAAAACTGAAAAACTCGATTTCAGGTACCCCCACAAAAGAAAGTCCAACGGAATCAGGTCAAGGGATCGTGGAGGCCATCTGTTGGGTCACGACGACCAATCCATCGTCGAGGATACGCTGCATCGAGATAATTGCGAACTTCACTGTTAAAATGCTGAGGAGCTCCATTTTGCTGGAAGATGATATCCATGGATGAGGTTTTCCAGCATGTTCAAGTACAATTCCCCAATAAGATTTCCGGCGCTAAATGAGGGACCTACGATATGGTCGCCAAGTATTCTTATCCATTCACTCATTTTTGCTGAAATTGGATGTAACTTTCCCAGAAAACATGACGATTTTCACCGCACCAATATCTTACATTCGTCACTACAACAGATATTGCGAAGATAAGATGGGGTGTGCAATGGTTTGGTTTATGACCTCACAACATTCAACGCGTTTATCTGGATCATCTTCAATCAACTGGTGTAAAATCTTCATTTTCATTTCACCAACTATCTGAATTTGTTTATCTTCTGGAATTGCGGGTCGTCCAGGGTTTTTCCTGTTTTGCACACTTCCAGTGTTAATAAATTTTTGCACACGCTCTTTTCAATACGTCCTCGAAATAGGACGGTCGGGAAAACGTTAACTAAATATTCTTTCGGCTTCGTGAAAGTTTCGATTGGTTTCGGCAAAAATAAAAAGTGCTTCAGTTTTTTCCTGCAAAGTTCGAACATTCGCCATAATTATTGTTAGTATCATCGGTATTAACACTCCGTATTAAAACGTGAGTAAACACAATAACTGAATTAAAGTGGCAGAACAGCAAGATAAATTATTTCAATAGTTTTACTTTTGTTATTTCGCCTCCTACATTTTTTAGCGTTTTGCTTAATATCAGAAACAGATAATTTAGATGTTTGTCATTAGTTTTTGAATCTATAAAATTTTCCCAAAATATAGAATTATACTCTACTCAAAGACACTTTTCAAATGAGGTGTCACTCGGCCCCCATTGCAATTACCCATTGCTTAAAAAAATATTTCAAAATGACGCCTAGCTGCCATTTTGAAAGATACAAAATTTAAATATGTACTAAAAAGTAGTATTTAGCCTCCCATTAAAGCACACAAAATTTTCTGAGGAAATATCAAGTCGTTCAAAGGTTAGTAAGAGGGGGGGGGGAGAGAACATTCAACGACCGAATGGTATAGCACAAAGTCCGTTTGATTTATATAAATTTATATTCCAGGAACTATGATCGGCATCAAAGTTAATGCTCAAACCACTGAATCGAACTACGCTAAATGGAGTTTTACGTATGTATTTCACAGAAACCGCCGCCGCCCTACGAATTATTGCAGTCGAGAGCATGGCTTGCCGCTCAACGGTGTTCGAAGGCCTTCCACGGTTCCCGGATCTGTCGGCGAAATCGCCGTGGGCCGTATAATTTTGACGTTTATTGAAATTTGGATCGGGTGCCATTTCTGCGTCCGCGGTTTGATTGCAAAGGGAGCTTAGGTTAGGGTCCGCCGGCGTCCAACGGGGACACACATTGACCTCCCTCTTTTGGAATTTTTGCCGTTTTTTTCAGGTTCGGCGGGTTACAATGTCGCAAGACGGTCGGAAATGGGCCATAAAATCGTAAAAGCATCGAAACTTTCGAAAATAGGGACGTCGCTAAAATTCGGAAAATTTTAAGAGAGCCGGGGGACGTGGTCGCTTTCGTATTTGTCACACTCGGAAAAACCAATCGGGGGAATTGCAGCTCTCGACATCCGCATTCCAATCGTTTTTCGATTTTTACCGTCACGCCGGCGGTCTCCAACCAAAGTATTGGACGTGACGTCATGTAGGTAAGACACTGGTCTGAAAGTTTTTGAATCGCGGCACCCCAAAGAACGATTTCGAAAAACAAATTTTCTTTACGAAAGAAGCTGATTGTTTTTCACACTAGCGGGCTCAACCTCGGGGCGCCCTTGGGAGACCTGCCCGACTACGATGCGGTGAAAGCTCATCCAAATCGGCAGACCCGTTCGCGAGCGGCGGCCATGGAAGCGCGCCGTGGCGGTAAACGGGCGGGCGGACATTTTTAACTAAGCTCTAAGTTCGCCAAGAAAAGCGTCTAAATTAACCGCCTTCGAGCAGCCTTCTCTGTGCCGCAGATCAACGTAGCCGCCTGCGATTTGCGCGGTTCGATAGAGACATCCTCGCTCTAGAATATCATAGCGAACGTCATTGTCATAAATAACATCTTCATGTTGAAAAGCGCTGAAACGTCGGAGTCGAAAGACGGCGGCGCTCAAAGTTGGAGGGACCATTTTGATACGGAGGAACGGTACCAGCGCGCGCCCTCAATCAGCCTGTGAGAACCCCATCCGGATATCTCCTTTAGTTTTGCGCATGTTTCCGTTCGGAAAAGCGTACACAATTTTTCCCATTTTTCAGAAAAATCGAAAATTTTCCGAGGCTTGTATTTTCCAAACAACAGATTGAAGAATGCGGCTTGCGCCGTTGGAAAGAGCGTCATGAATACTACTTGGTACTAGGTAATTGTTCTGATCGAGCTATGGAATCCACCGCCAGAGGTTGCCAAAATATTTTAAATAACAGGCCGTAACTCCGCAATCACCACCTGGCGATGTGAACTTTAAGGCGCCAGATACGGCTTTTTGTGCTCCAAAACGAGGTATGAGTGAGACCTTTCGGACGGACATAACCTCAAAGAAAATATTTTCGGGATCGAGATCGGCTTCTTGCTGATCGATTGCTGTGACAACGAGGTCGGTCCACTTCTGTAAGTACACCCGAATCATGTGTCGATACAACATACTGGGGCACCGGCACAGTGCAGGGGCCCGCTCACGAACGCCCTTGACTAAAATACGAAATTGGAATTTTCAAGGGTATAACATTACCAACGTTCGGGCTGTTACTGAGGCGGTGCTAAAACCGGCCGGCTAATTATATTTATGTGAAAGATAGGTAGATATAATGAAATTTGAATGAAATAAACCCGACGGCGATATATTCATTCGCTGATCTGTGGTGAATTTTTAAACTCTAAATAGCGAATAAGCACTTTTTGTGCTAAATACTATCATTTGCGCCTTTTATTCGTCAATACTTGCGTAATACTTTTACTTTCAAAGGGCGGAGTGTAGCAGTGCTACTAGATCGAGTCATCGGAAGGCTGTGCCGTAGGCCCACCCACACCCCAAAGTCGCCTGCTGTCCTTAAAGAGTAGAAAAGTTGTTGCATCCTTAATACCTATAGGCGCTCGCTTCTATAAATTACAATTGCTATCCACTTTCTCCCTTCCATCCTGCTCTTCTGCCGCTCTCTTCCTTTCCTTCCTTCTTATAATTTTGCTCATATTTTCCTGGTTCTTAACCCCCTTTTTCTTTCCATTAACAATAGTCTTCTGATCGCTTCCTTTCTCCTCTTTTCCCCGTTCTCCCCTTTGTTCTCATGGTCTCGTTCGTTTCTTCCTTCTTCGACCACTTTCCTTCTTCATTCTCTTTCCTTGTCCTTTCTTCAACTTTCCACTCGCACCAGCCCCTCCTTCACTCTAGCGGTTTCTGTGGAATGGTACGAAGGGTTCCCCCCTGCGTCGCCATTCCCTTGTCCAGCTAGGCTGGTACGTAGTACGTACGTATACGCTAATACCGCATTTATGAACACATGCTAAACAAAACATGCGGCAAAAATTATTGTAAAATGGCATCGGCTGAAAATCACTAGATAAAAAAACAATTTATCTGAACAAACCTAACAATTTTGAAAAACCAAAGTCTAAAATTCTTATGGCAATTAAGGTTCCACCCTTAGCCGATCATGATCGCATATAACTTTGAAATAATCGTTATTTTATTCTTGTGGGTTTAATAAAATTGGAGTGCTATTTTTTTAGTAAGTTTCGATGACCTGGTAGAGAGAAACGGAAGTCAAGCAAAATTATATAATATAGGCATCAATTAGATCCACTCTTAACCTATTTCTCTACATGCTCGTCATCCTAATTGAAACACTTATCCTAACGCTGCGCTGACATTTGTTTACCTTGGGCATCGAAGGTTGCCGCCTAAGTCAATTCGTCACATATTTTTTCAGCTTGTTATGGGTCTCAAAAATTCTCATAGAGGAAGATAATACCTAATGGCTATGTTTATCATTACTAGCTCATAAAGAACTGATGGCGAAATTTGGGGAAAGCTCGAAAGAAGGTAGTGGACAGACGACTCAGGTGTACTGCGCAATACCAAAATCGCTGATATAATAACTTTTCTCTTACCAACTCATCGAAACTTAATAAAACCATAGTTCTCGTATTATTGGACATATCTATTACGTCGACTTATTTTTCTGTTTAGCTGGTCATATTAAATAAACTTTGAGAAACTCCATACCACCACAGTAATTAAACCGTCGAAATACGTATTTAGGTGTTCTGAATACCATAGTGGTAAGGGGATTTTCCAAAGTTTATTTATATAAACCACAGTTTCCTATCAACCCTACGGTCATATTAACTGTGTGTATAATTTTAGAATGAAGGACATTGTATTTAAGAGAATATCTCGTGTTCTCTATCACTCCGATTTTATATTCAATCGACTTTCTATGTCCCGGAAATTACGAGATGTTACTAAGGAAATACACGACTTTACTGCAAGTGTAAGTAAAAGAAATAGGCAAATTCCTTATTTCTACATTTTTCCAATTTTGCTACAGGTTATCAAAGAAAAAAGACAGTCTTATCAGAAGTCATTGACGGAAAATAAAGAAAGACCAGAGGAATTTATTACAGAAGGTAAATATCTTAGTATTACCTCCATTGGGAACATTCGCTAATATAAGCTGCTATTCTACTGAGTTTCTATAAGTAATTGTATTAAATAATAACTTAGAAGCTTCGACCCAGCAATAAATTTACAAATTTTAAAAGCATTTGTCCCAATCCCGTCCATGAACTCAAATGAATGTTTTCACTACCTCACTTACGAACTGGGACTTAATATCAACCTTACAATCTAAAGACATAGAGGCAATTCTTCTTCTTTTTGGCACGACAGCCTTTAAAGAACCTTGGCCCGCTTCAAAACAGTCTGCAATTCATTCCTATCCTTTGCTTTGGTTCTCCATCTTCGTATTCCTAAAGACCTTAAATCCTCCTCCACCACGTCTCGAATCACCGCTCCCTAGTTCTCCCACGTAAACGTCTTTCCTCTGGTTTCCTTTCATACACTATATTGGGCGCTATTCACTGCTACATTCTGTGTACGTTGTATAACCACTCCAAACTATGAGTTTTTATTATTGGAACAATATCAGGCTGGTTGTATAATTGTTTTATTTCCTGGTTTGCTCGTATTCTCCAAATGCCACCATCGGGAGGTTTTATTACTTATATAACCATGATATACTGGCAACCATTGAAGAGTGAATCTGTTCTGTTCTACCAGTGTAACCAATATATTTCTAGATTTTCCTGTACCAGTCGAGATTGTGTTTTGAGTGTGGTTTGACTATCCGTTATCATGTAGACGTGTCTATCTGCATAAGCTCTCTCCATTATAATGCGCGCAAGTGCCGATTGCGAGTACTTTCGCCTGAACGACGGTGTCTTTACCCGACCCGCTAGCCATATTGGATACATTTGTATATCAAAAGTGCCCTCGACCGTTTTTCAGCTATCGTTTCTTCTCCTCTCCACCTCGCTCTAGTATCACTACCGTGAAAGGTTTCCTGAAGCCGAAGATACTGCTAACTCCGCATACTAAATTGTGGTTTTCTGTTTATTGTTTCGTAGATCTAGCTATGATCCCTTCTGTGGAAGAGCATTCCAAATCTATTTGTCTTTAATCTGTATGCTAGAAGTGTCTGCCGTTTTACTACCAAGCGTAATGGCCAACATTTAACAACAGCTCCTTTAACGCAGTGTGCGTTGAAATCATCGCTCCTGTTATGCCTAAGCAAGCTTACCTTTGCAGCTTGGAGATTTTACTTTGTACTCTTTTGTTAATAGTCTTAAGCTAGTAGACCAGAGAAGCATAGATAATAGTTGGTAGCACCGGTCTGGCATAAAAGAGGACCATTTTTGGCTTCATGACGTCAGTTTGGTGATTACAGTTACCCTCAAATACTTGGCTTCCAAGACCCTTTGGAGTTCTTGTCCGCACATTAGTCCCCGCAATTTCTGAATTTTTTTTCTTTTTGCCAATGCTATTACAGAGTTTTTTTTTGATTAACCGATAGTCATTATCTTAAGCACCGTTATTCTAGGGTATTTATAGCTTGCTGCATCAGATTTGTAAAAACGACCTCAAATTTTCAAATAGTAAGAGTAGAGATATCATCTTCGTATCCTTGCGCATAGACTCTCTTGTCCTCTAGGTCCAAGAGAAGCCCATCTATCACCAGGCACCATAACAGGGAAAGATAACTCCAAACTTGTGTAAATTGTAGATTGTTTATACAGGGAGGGTTGTTACTGCCCTTTGAGACTGCGGCCTATTGTGCATTCCCTTTTGTCACTAGTCCCTGTCCAGTAGATCTGTCCCCTTTATAAAATGTAAGAGTTTGTGGATCAGAGTGGCTTGCGATTGTATCTCGTTGGGATTAGTGCCCTCAAAGATTTTATGCCATGTTAGGAGTCCTGCCGGAACTCCAATTTCAGGTCCTACTGAGTAGCAGCGCTGTTCTAGTAAGCTTGTGGGGTAGTTGCCCATCATAGCTTTGCTTTGTCTTTGTTGAGGTGAGAGTCTCCAGTGTTCCGAATGTTTGATTGCGATCCATTCTTTAACTGCTCCTCTCGCTGCCCGCTTAATTAGACCGACAACGGGTTCAGGCCCTGTGAACGGTGTTTTAGATCACGTTCTCATTTTAAACTTTGGGTCAGATACTACATTTATTATTTTGGAGTGTCCCCATGTGTGCTGGGTGCTTCTTCAATTGCCCGTGCAGTTTAGGGGTACGCTCCCATGCGTGCCTCGCCCTTGATCGTTATATCTAGAGAAAGAAATTGAGAACTTCTAGTGCTGCTGACGGAGCGTTTCTGAATGCTCCAGTTATACAGAGACAAGCCAGTTTTTAAACACTAAGAAGCTGGTTTAATGTTTGTCTTTGATTTACCTTGGGCCACCATACTAGTGAGCCATAGGTTATTGTCGGTCTTATCACCGTTGTTTAAAGCCAATGGATCATTTTTGGTTTTAATCCCCATTTATTTCCAGAGGCTCTTCTTGCCATCATCGAGGTTGTGCGTGTTAGTGCTTCTTTAAAAATATTGGTTCCAGGTCAACTTGGTGTATAGAATCACACCCAAGTATTTGACCTCCCCCTTGATTTGCAAACTTTCTCCGAAGAGTTCCGGAGGATTTATGCCTCCGTGATTTCTCTTCCTAGTGAATGGTAAGAGGCTGGTTTTCGCAGGATTTACAATAAGGTTTTCCTTGTAACACCATGTCTCGACCTTAGCCAGAACAGTTTGCATTATTTCTGAAATTATATTGCCGTGCTTACCCTCTATAAGGACACTATATCATCTGCATAACTAAGGGTAAAGTAGCGTTCGTTTTTCAGGTTTGTGAGGAGTTCGTTTATAACCACATCCCCAAGTAAGGGGGATAGTACCCCACCTTGCGGGCATCCCCTGGTTACACCTCCATCTCTTCGCCTCATAATTGTACTTGTCGGCTTTGTAGCATGTTTCTTATCCACCTACATGAGGTGTCGTCAGTACCATCTCTCTTAGCTGCTTGAATCATTGATTCAAAGGGGGTATTACCAAAGGCCCCCTGTATGTCAAAGTAGGATCCTGAAGCGATTTCCTGGTTTTGTAGGCAGCACTCTATCCTATTAACCAGGGTATGGAGAGCACTTTCACATGATTTGCCTGGTAGGTAGGCACGTTGGTTTTGATGTAGAGGTTTTACTATGAGTGTTCCTTCCCTTATGTGCCTTTCTACCAGTTTTTCCATCGTTTTGAGAATGAAGGATGATAGAATTATTGGTCTAAATGCCTTAGCTTGGGCATATGAGTTTCAATTAGGCTTTGGTATTAAGACCACTTTGACAGGTCGCCAAGTTTGAGGTACATGGCTTAGAGGCAAGCTAGCTCGAAATAGCCTGCACAACACTTGTATTAGGACTTGCTTCCTTTCTTGTAGCATTACTGGAAGGATGTCATCAGGTTTCTGTACTTGTTTCCTTATTTTCAATAATTTTCTAAAACACTATAATTCGAACGCTTCCAGTCCTTCTTAGTTTAATTCCTAATGTTCAGCACCGTGCAGTAGCACACTCCGAAACCTCTTTGTGCCTGCCCTACTTGCCTGTTTATTTAGCTATTATTCATAGGAAGAAAATGTATGGACCTTAATTTTTCGCTGATGAGGTTTCGCTGTAATTTGCAGTTCAAGATAATTGACTTAGGAAACTTAATTTTTAGAATCCCGCAAGAGAAATACCTTTTTACAGCAACTAATTGAATTATCGGAGAAAGGTGAACACTTAACCGACGAGGAAATACGTGACGAAGTGAACACTTTTGTTCTTGCAGTAAGTAAACAACCAATTTTCAGATACTACAATTTTTTTCCTAGTGTAGAAGTTTGTCTTTTAATTCACTAAGTCGCTCATGGAAATAATCTTGTTCTTTATAAGCTCAAAGATACAGTTGTTACCATTAGGCTCTAAACAATTATACATTTTACTCAGCGAATATAATCACTTCTGTTTTAGGGAAGTGATACTACAGCATCTGTTATCAGCTTTACATTGATAATGCTTGGCATGTTTCCTGATATACAAGTAAGATTGAGAATGTTTCATATATTACAAGATATGTTTAATCTAATACAATTCATGAAAACAAGACATCAAGTGAATATATTTCATCATAAATACAGGATAAAGTATACGAAGAAGTTATGGATGTCCTTGGGCCACATAGAGCAATAGAGTCCAGTGATTTAGGAAGGTTGCAATATATGGAAAGAGTTATTAAGGAATCGGTAAGGATTTTTCCCGTAGGACCATGTATAGCAAGACACGTAACGAAAGACATCAAATTAGGTAAGTATTCGAAATATTGTAGGTGCTGTACAAATTCATGGAAATGGTATATAAAGTATAAGATCTGGAAATAATCAGAATATGTTGGGTTACGTTTATGTATTACATCAATATTTCAAATTTATAGATCATTAAACTCATTAATCAGCACACCATCGTTGTTGTTCTAAATGTTAACTTCGTTTTCAATGGTATCTAGAAAAATGTACCATTCCTGCTGGCAGCTCCGTCTTCTTGATCATAATCGGTTTGCACAGAGATCCTGGAGTATGGCCAAATCCATTAAAATTCGATCCAGATCGCTTTCTTCCGGAAAACGTGGCTAAAAGGCATCCTTACAGTTGGCTATCGTTTTCGGGAGGGCCCAGAAACTGCATTGGTAATTAAATACTTGTCTGTCTCTCATTCCATACATGCATTTGTTGCACGTCCGCTATATCTTGGTGTTAATTTCGCCGGGTTGCATTACGCAAAATAAGTGTCCGTTTCTTCGTGTGATCGCTATCATCAATTTACTCTGGTATACGTGTTTGTGGTTGCAATGCATTGCATTTAATTTACAAATTCTTCAGAATGTCTTTTGTGCCAAACAGACAATAAATGAAATTATAAAACGGGAATTTACCCTTAGTTTATTTAAATCGAATTCTCAGTTAACATTTTATAAATACAATTTTGTGTAAGCAACTGTTGTTTATATAAGCTGAATTAAAACCAAAATATGTAAGATATGAATTAGGTAGTCGGTACAGAAAGCCACCACTGCACGCACTGCAAATGTACAGGTTGTCTTAGCTGAAACAGTCAACAATAACTTTGTAGATGATCCAATTTGAAAAAACTGGCGCGATAGATCAACAATAGTTTAAAGGGGAACATCTTTTACCATGTAAGTCATCTGCCCGACTTCATCCTCCCACTACCTCCAAACCCAAAATTTTAAATGGCAAATTGTGTTGGGTTATACTTCATATGAGAGGTTTTTCTGCTCTTCATATAATCATATAATCAAATGTGAGTGCTGTGTTACTTAGTAACCTGAACAATTTTTAGAAATGTTGTTTACCATTTCCCATTCTCATTCGAAACTTCAGAAATGCACAAAATTTTCGGTTTATATAAAGAGCAGAAGAACCTTTTAAATGAGCTATCAATAGACAAGCCTTGTTATGTAATATTTTGGGGTTGAAGATGGTGGGGGCAGGAGGACGAAGTAGAGGAGATGACTTATGTGTTAAAATATGCCCCCCTTTAAACTACTATTGACCTGTTTCGCCGATTTTTCAAATTGGATCATTTAGAAAGTTATGCAGGGTGGACAGTTTTACTTGAGTAACCCTGTATGTGACGTCAGATTTTCAGTAAAATACACAGAATTACCACTGGATTGAGCTTCGCATACTCAATAAAATTCCAAGATCTACTGAGAAAATTAGATCATGGGTAATGCTTTCTCTTTCTCTGTCTCTCTATATATATCTCTCTTTCTCTGTCTCTCTATATATATCTCTCTGTCTATTTCTCTGTCTATCTCTCTCTCGCTCTATCTTTTCCCAGTTGGTTAGCATCCAAGCACACCTTCCGTACTCAAAAATTTTCTCCATCTTTGCCTGTCTCCACTGATCTTCGCATATATTTCTTTCTCGTAATGCCTTTTCTATTACTTCACGCCAACTTCTACGTGGTCTGTTTCTCATTCTTCTGTATGGTGAGACCCAAAACATTGTCTTCTTAGGTATGCGCGATTCCTCTATTCGTTGAACGTAGGGGTATCAACTTAATTGCTTCTTCTGTACGGTGTCTACCATGTCCTCTTCAACCTGTATTATGTCTTTCACTATGTCATTCCTTCTTCTTTTTAATCTTGAAACCCAGACTGCCCTCTCGCAAAAAACTAAATTTAATTTTACTACGACTTATTTTCCTCTATTTATTCTATCCTTGATCGTTTTTTGGTATATTCCGTTTTTGTCTATTTTTACTCCTACATATTCTTCACAAGCCTTTACTCTACCTCCTTCTTTCAATATTATTTCTGTTGCTTTAGTTCCTGTCGAGATGTATTCTGCTTCGTCTACATTTATGGCCAATCCCCATTTTTTATATTCTCGCTGTAGTTTACGCTACATATACGAGATATAGTAATTATCTTGGGCAATTATAACTTGGTCATCCGCGAAATGGAGGGAGTACAACTTTACTTCGTTCATTTAGCTACCCGTTCGCCCCATATTTATCTCTTCATCATTTGAACACTATAACTACATACATCTTGAATAATGTCAGGAACACCCAGCATCCCTGCCTCAGGCCATTCGTCGCTTTAAATACGCTTGTCATGCTTCTTCTAGTGTGTGTAGGCTTTCCAGTGCTTTACATGGTTTCATTTCTGGAATATTGTCGTAGACCTTCTATGTCTACAATTGTAGATGTAGTTTCCTACCCCTTGCTTTATGTTTTTGTGATGTTTGATAGGCAGAAAATATTATCCATATAGGATCGTCCGGCTATAAAACCGCTGCATTGGATTTCTACTATATCTTGTTTCAAGGGTCCATATCATTTACTTATGGTGTTGGTTATCAAAAATCCTGTGTAAGTGTCACATTTATCTTTTCTGTATTTCTTGTGAATTACAAAAGCTTCCTCCATTCTGTGGATATCGGGTTGCCATGACGTACTTTGCTATTCATTCTACGAACATCCTAAGCGGCTTTTTCGTATCATTTTCAGCAATTCTGCTAGTATATTTCCAGGTCCAAGGGGTTTTCCATTTTTTGTCTATTTTCTTTATTTCATATGGCCCAACTATCACTACAGGTTCTTGTGTTTCGTTCTTTTCGTTAACCTCCTCTATATCTTCTTTCTAATACCCTTTTCTGCCTCTTGCTAAATGATTTAGGTAATGAGGTCATCTCTTCGGCTTTAGACGACGTCCTCGTTGAATTGATTGCTGCTGACGTTTCACTAACCATTGCAGGCAGTATTATCAAAGGTTAATGCATCAATTCAACGACGACGCGGTCTAAGCCCAAAAAGATGACGCAAACCGCGGAAGCCTGAAATTTTACCTATTTTGGTAATATAGTTGCCAATGGTTGGGTGAGATTAGCTGTAGACTGTACTTATTTCTCTCTTTTCTCTTCATTTTTCTTAGGAATCTCCATGCTTCGCTATATTTTGTGGCTTCTTCTACAGGGTGTCTTGAAAGTAAAGAGTTGCAGCTTAGCTACAGTTTACTGAGGTGAAAGTGGACCTCTTAAATCAAACATATCTTAATACAAAAGTGCTTCCTTAGGAAGTTATGGCGCCTTAAAAAGGAAAAACATGGTTTTCACATTGGGTATATTTTAGAAACATAATGGAAGATCAAGCTGATAATTGGTAAACATCTATTTCAGGGGAAACCGAAAATTCTCAATATATAAACATTACTGTATATTGTGGAGGGTGCTGTAGGTTGATTTTTTCAAATCCTAAATAGTAATAAACAGAAACTTAGCACAACAACAACTACCTAATAAATTCCATATTAACTTAGCAAAACAATACACTCTTTTATTATTAAAGGTGAAAATATGTAACAAATACATTAAGTTAGCGCACTGGAATGCTTAGCTGCGTTTTTCTCGAAAACGGTACATTTTAACGTCACGAAACGAGTACACCTCTTTTATGTAAAAATATCTTCTGTATCGTAAACTTTAGCTATAAGAACAAAAATGGTAATAATAAAAAATTATGATAAGAGACTTACGAAAAAAACCTACCGACTGCGCCTTCTGCAATATGCAGTAATTCCTATGAGAATGTTCAGCTTCCCCTGAAATAGATGTGTACCAATTTTCAGCTTTATGCACCATTTTGTTTGTGAAATATACGCTGTTGTTGTTGTTCAAAATATCTTTTCTTCTTTAAGGCATCATAACTTCTGAAGCAATCACTTTTCTATTAAGGTATGTTTAGTTTAATCGGTCCCATTCCACCTCATGAGCCTATAGTTAACCTGTGTCCCTTTACTTTCAGGACACCCTGCGTATAGGGTTCGATATTGCATTTTCGCATGCGTTTTTAAACAGTAGTTCCGCTTGAATATTTAACAATATTATTTTGTTGACTTCTAGGTGGCAACTTCGCGATGATGGTCATGAAAGCCCTTTTAGCGATGGTAATAAGAAAATATCGATTCAGCACCGATTATAAATGTACAGAAGATATAAAATTGAAAGCTGATCTGGCACTGCACCCTGTAGACGGTTACAAAGTTTCTGTTGAGTACAGAGAGTAGGTGCTTACACATAGTTAAAAAATGTAATACTTTTATGTGAATAGTTTTTTTTTGTATCTGTTATTAGTTTAATAAGAAGAGAGAGTGTATTTTTTACCTAAGGCAAACAGGAACATTTTATAGAATTTCCACTTAAGTAAAGCAGTCCGTGGGCCTTCTTCATTAGAAATGTTGAAAGAAGTTGTATAGAACCTATCAAGGTTAATTAGGCAATGCAAGCGCCGACTTTGAGCAAGGCGTAAATTTTTAAACAACTTGTATGGGATTATGTTACGCATTCTGAAGTAAATATTCTGTGTCAAGGAGTAATAAATAACTGCACTAACTATACTATACATATTATGTTAACCATTGAATAATTATACTAAATGTATTAAACTGTCTGGCTGAAGTAAAGACACACGTTCTGTTTGCAGACCAAATAAAATAAAGATATCTTGTATGAACGCATACATTTTTTATCTTCTTGGTCAAACAGACAACAGTTATCTCCATTTTGCCCTAATAAAGTTAGCTTTATTAGATTGTCTGTTTCTATGTTTGTATGTGGTAGTTGATATTTACAAAAAGTATTTGTTGAGAAGTTGAATTTTGTTATAGCTACCATTAAAGGCTTATATATTCAATTAAAAATAGAAAGTAAACATCTATATTATTAAAACATATTTTTGTTCACTTTTCTATTCAATCCCTCATTTTAAGAAGGGCAAGGGCAAATTAATAGAGTTCTCGATGTACTACAAATTGTTCTAATCGTATTTAGGTTAGCAAAAGTTTCAAGCAAAGGTCAATAGTGAAAGGTTAAGTATTCAGTCAGTACCTCAGGGTAATCCTAGATATGTTAATAAAACTATTTGACGTAATAAATACCTGGAATACCTACTAAAATGTATTTTAGTTGTTGATGCTAAATAAAATATAAGCGTATTCATACCCAGGTGAAGTTTTCACATTGTTTCGATAATATTTCGCATGAATTTATATTGGAGTAGGCAATATTTAGATATTGCAAACAATACCACGAATATAATACTTTAATAGCGTAAACTGAACAAAAATGAGGGACATATCTGCGTTTTCAATGTTGTTCTTACGTCGCTACATGGTCATAAAGAAACCAGAGATGTCTATATCTGTGTAGAACAAACAGGAAGAACTCAAGCCCTGTCCATGTTTAATGAGTGAACTATAATTACAAGGATGGCAAAATCATCGTATTAAGAATAAATACAACAGCAAGTTGTGAACCAATTCTCGTGCAATTCTACGTAACAAAAAACGGTTAGCGTTGAATCAATGTAGCACTGCTGGTTAAACAATTTCCCTGCTGGCCTTAACTTTTTTCCGCTAATGACGTCTTGCATCCATTCTGTAGCCGCAATTTCTTAATTTCATCTCTCCATCTGGTGTTTGGTCTTCCTATATTTCTGCGCCCAGTTCTTGGTTTTCATTCTGATGCGATTGATCCATCTATTTTGCATTGTTTGAGCAACAGTTCCACTTAAGTTGCGTTGCACGCTCCGGTATGTCTATGATTTTGGTTTGTAGTCTGATCGAGCGATTCCGTATACGATCGGTTAGTGTAATGTTCAACATTATTTTTTCGTGAACCCTGTGGGTTTCAACTAGTTTCTGAGCATGTCTTTTTGTTAGACTCCATGTTCCAGCTCCGTAGGTCATTGCTGGAAGAATGCTTTGGCTACCTTTTAATGTATTTGGTATGTCTGATTTGAAGGCAACCCAGTTTGCTAGATGTGATAAGAGTTCATCGGCAATATCGGAATCTTCATGCTCTTGAAGTGTATTATACAGAGCTTCTGCGTTCTTATTCCAACCCGGTATGTACTCCTTTAGGAATCGTCTTGGGATGGCCTTTTTTGCTGCTACAATTGAGTGGAGTTATCGTGATTCCTCGACCCTACGAAAGTTCCGTGTGACTTCATCGGCCGGAAAGATAATGGCAACGATGTTTGGGGATTCTAAGGGAGTTCTTCTTTTGCTTATTACCACGTATCTAAACAATAACGGGAGACTATTACGCAAACCTCATACAAAAGTTCGTGACGCTATAAAATAAAAAAGCAGAGAAAATTAAAACGCGGCACTCTGTTCCTCCAAAACAATGCTCACGCTCACAAGAGTTATGATTCTGTGGCTGCTATCCACAATGCTGGATTTGTAATTTTAGAACAACCCTTATATTTGCCAGATCTGTCCCCCAATGAGTTTCACCTGCTTGCCAAATTAAAAGAACATCTTCGGGAACTCATTTTTCGGACGATGAAGAGGTTATAGCTGCTGCGAATGAGTGGTTTACAGTGCAAGATAAAGAGTTTATTTTTCTAACGGAAATCAAGCTCGTGTCATCTTTATACTAAGTGTGTTAACCTTTTAGGGGAGTATGTTGCGAAATAAAATTGCTTCAAATGTCTAAGTATTTACGTCTATATCAGGGACAATCAATAATGAACTACCTTCGTATGTTCACTTTTTTGGCGCATTTAACCCGCTATCCAGTTACCAGTGTTACACGCTAATGAAAGCACAAAAGCAGTTGCTACATGTTATAAGTACTATTTTTTCACGGCCTAACCTTATTGGAACCTAAAACGGTGATGTTAAGCACAAAAAACAAATTTAAACGCTAATTATTTTTCTAGCACATATTTTAGGGGAGTTATTTACTAGTAATGCTTTTAAAACACCTTCCAGTTTAAAGTCATGGAAGTATAGAAAGTAGATTACATAATATCCTAAAATGTGTTAAACTACCTGGAGCAGGACCAAACGCAGAAGCCTCTAGGATTCAGTATTTGCAAACCTTCAACAACAAATATACGTTGTTTACTGTACACGAGGGGAACTCAGAAACTTTTCTACCTAACTATGACACAAAAAAGACGAAAAAGTGTTAATAATTTTGTTATTCAATGTAACATCCAGCCATATCATGCTACTTACGCCATCCGACCGGAAGTTGGTTTATACCTTCAAAACAAAAACTCCTTCGTCCTCTTAAATATTTCTTCAGTTTTCTAAACAGATAAGAAACAGATGGTGCCATATCTGGGGATGTAAGGTGGGTGCTCAATCTTTTGAAACCCACATTCCTCTAAAACAGGAGCGACCTTTCGGGCCTTGTAGAATCGTGCATTGTCGTGCAAAAGCGACATGCTTTTCTGACGTAAATGTTCGCCTTTTTCACAAATGGCGTTTCTGAGATTGTTTGGAGTAAGTGCGTAAGTTTCTTTAGTAAGTGTAGTGTCTCTTGGCATACATTCTATAAACAATATTCCCTCCATGTCCCAGAATATTGTAGGCATTAACTTCCTAGCAGAAGGTTAGGTGCGGCATTTCTTGGGAGGTGGAGAACCCTTACGGATCCACTGCATAGATTTTTATTTCGTCTCATGAATCCAGTAATGAACCGAAGTTTCGTCACCTGTCACTATTCTTGATAGAACACTGAATCTTTTTTGGAAGTGGACAAATGTTAGTCGCAAATTTGTGGGGCGTGCAATTTCTTTTCGGGAGTCAGGAACCCAAGGATCCACTACACTGACATCTTACTCAAGCCTAATTTATCGTAGAAAATGGTAATGACGCTTCCCTCGAAAATTCCTAATTCTGAATATATAGTTGCAAATTTCAAAAGTCGATCTTCCAGCACCATAGCCTTATCTTTCTGGAACATTTCTTCATTCGCCGTATCTGAAGGTCTGCCCGAACTTGAGTCATCTTCAACGAATTTCCGTCTCCAACGAAATTTGTTTACACCAAAATTTTACCTTTTAATAAGATTCTTCTTCGTAGACCGCCGTCATCCTGTCATAGCTAGCTTTCGGCCCGTTCATTGATTTTGTTAAAAATTTTATTACACTTTACGACATTCATTTTTAACACAATAATTTTGAAACGGGTGTGAAGATCTGAGAAAAATTGCATATACAACAGTTAGAAAACTGTCAAAATACAACATTAATACCCAGGCCGCTCAACCATTGTTTTCATGACTAAGTATTTGAGTTCCCCTCGTAGTATAGATATTTTTGTATCAGACTGTGTATGTTATTAAAGTTGATCCTATTAAAAATGTGGATTATTTATAAACCACTTGATCCAACAATAATCGAAACGGGTTTCTCAAATTGTAGAAAATTAACATTTTAACTACCGGTCCACTTAAGAGTTTACATGAATTAACAAATACATAAAGGCAAAGCGGTAAAAATAGACACTTAAAAATTACCATAAACAACTTCTTTTGATTTAATTTTTAAATCCATAAATCTCTACTAATCCATCTAAAATACCATAACCTATATCATAAACAATGTTTTCAATTTACGAATTAGCTTTTTATTGGTTTATTATTTAAAATACGTGAAACACTTCGCCTAGACTTCTCGAAGATGGGTATTTTATTATTATAATTATGTAATAGAACATCAAGTTGAGTAGTTTGAGCATGAGGAATTTGAATAATTTATTTGTTTTTATTTTTTTATCGTATTTAAATTAAGTTACTTTAAATAAGCGAAAACTTATGTTTTCATATTTGAATAGATACTGCGATAATTGGATTTTATGAGCTGAAACGAAATCATTTACGTTACCCCATCCTGTTGATTACCATATAACTGCCATGTGGATGTTAATCGCCCAACCCTCCTGTTAGTCCACTTTCATACCTACACAAATTAATAAAAATACTAACAAACCGGCTTACTTAGGTGCTGGATTTTTTCACAAGTCAGGAAAGAAACTGTATTCACATGGGATCTAGTATCTAGTAGTAGTAGTAGTAAACTATTTCAAAACATTAAGAAACATGGTATGATACAGAGAATAACATACTTATATGTAGCTAAGCTAAATACATACATCACTCTCAATAATGAACAATTCGATGCAATTTTCACATTACGACAGCTATGTTAGAAGCCGATAGAATATTCAAAACTGTATTCAACTGCTATGTTGATCTGTGCAAAGCATTTGACTGAGTAAGAGTAAGCAATGTGATGGATTAGTTCTTGATTATGAGAGATCTAAGACGCGGTTTCTCAAGCATCTCTTTGTACTACTGCCATAATTTGTGATACTTATTATGAGAAGAAGGCGAGTACCAGAGCCGATCTTTAACTTAGTAAGAAACATCTACGAAAACACAAGAATAATAAAAGTAGGAAACGAATTCACAGAAGCAATCCCAGTAATAACAGGGATAAGGCAAGGAGACTGATTTAGACCGATGTTATTTGATTTAATCTGATTGTGTACGAAATCATAAATAAAGTTAAAACAAGCTAGAGATACAGAATGAGACAAGCAAATATAAATATAATTTGTTACGCTCACGAAACTGTATTGATAGCCGATCATGAAGATGATCTTCCTCGCCCATAGTATCAGAAGATAAAAGTAACTGTATGACTATAGCTAGAGATCCCGTACGATGCAAGCTAAAAATACAAGGCACTATTATTGAGCAAGTAATGAGCTTTAATTAGTTGGGGATAGAACTATCCAGTGACAGAAACCTCAGCAGAGAAGTCCAGAAGAAAGCATGTACAGCTGTGGTGCCCAAACTTCAACATGACTCAAGCCAATTTAGCATTTAAAAATTTTAGTCAAGCCACAAATATATTTTGCACTTTTACTATTTCAATTTTAAAAGTATATAATGCACTCACAATAAAAATTTGTTATATGTATATGACACTGCATGTCTTCTACCAGTTTACTGTACTCTGGAACATACGATGTTATAACTAAATTCATGCAGTCATTAAGATGTTCATTCGTTATCCTGGATCTAAACTTTGATTTTACCAAATTCATTATTGACAAACCATTTTCGCGGAGTTAACTTGATCCAAATCAGGAGTTAACCTTTGAAAAGTTTCTTTTAAGAGTGGATATTTTTTCTCGTCTGCGAGTGTCCCAAAATCTGTTTGCAATATTCTTGTTTTAACTGTAGATTGATTCATACCAAATCCGGGTCATACGCTCAAGCTAAGGCATTTAGGCCAATAAGTCTATCATCCTTAATTCTGAAAACGTTGGAAGAACTGGTAAAATAGTACAACAGGATAAAGCGTTGCCAACAAAACAAGGAAATCGATTTAAGAGCGTTCCTTGACGTACAGGGGGCCTTTGGTAATACCCCCTTTGAATCAATGATTCAAGCAGCTAAGAGAGATGGTACTGACGACACCTCATGTAGGTGGATAAGAAACATGCTATAAAGCCGACAAGTACAAGCCATATTATGCGGCGAAGAGATGGAGGAGCCGGTAACCAGGGAATGTCCGTAAGGACTATCTCCCTTACTTTGAGATCTGGTTATAAACAAACTCCTCACAAACCTGAATAACGAAGGCTACTTTACCCTTGGTTATGCAGACGATAATAGTTGTGCTTATAGAGAGTGAGCACGGAAATATAATTGCAGAAATAATGCAAACTGTTCTGGCTAAGGTCGAGACATGGTGTAACAAGGAAAAAACCTTATAGTAAATCCTACAGAAACCAGCCTCTTACCATTCACTAGGAAGAGAATTCATGGAGGCATTAATCGTCCGGAACTAATCGGAGAAACTTTGCAAATCAAGAGGGAGGTCAAATACTTGGGTGTGATTCTAAACGCCAAGTTAACTTGGAACCAACATTTGCAAAGTACCACTAAGAGGCAAAAACAACCTTGATGATGGTCAGAAGAACCTTTGGAAATAAATAGGGATTAAAAGCAAAATTGGACCATTGGTATTACACAACGGTAATAAGACTGACAACAACCTATGGTTCACTAGTGTGGTGACCCAAAGTAAATGAAAGGCAAATAATAAATCAGTTTATTAGTCTTCAAAGACTGGCTTATCTCTGTATAACTGGAGCATTCAAAAGCACTCCGACAGCAGCACTAGACGCTCTCCTGCAACTTCCTCCACTAGATATAATAGTCAAGGGCGAGGCACGCATGGGTTGGTATCACCCAAACTGCTCGGGTAATTGGAGAAGCACCCAAGGCACATGGGGACACTCCAAAGTAATAAATGTAGTATTCTTTCATAGTTCCGCGTAACTATGAAGAAATGAAGAGAAAATCTGAGGGAACACGAGATTGAAAACATGCGTCAAACCACTCAAGAGACTAAAGACTTAGAGAGAGTATCCTTTCCAAAATTAAAAATGGGAACGAACTACATGTTAACAATATATTCTTATCAAAAAACCCTTTGAAGTACAGATAAACCGTAAAAAATGGAATCAAGGGGAACCATCAGACTTGCATAAAAGCTTGGTATAGTATACAAATGGTTCACGCACGAGCAGCGGAACCGGAGCTGGTGTATACGGCAGCAAACCAATATACAGTACTTCTTATCTCTGGGCCAAACTACCACAATATTCCAAGCTGAAGTCTATGCAATTGTATCAGCAGTAGAAGAGAACCTAAAAGGAGGCTATACAAACAAAACCATCCTTATTATCTGTGACAGTCAGGCAGCTTTGAAAGCACTGAATTCAAACAAGATTAAGTCGAAACTAGTCTGGACCTGCCTTCGTAATCTCCTAAGACTGGCAAACTCTAGCAAGATAAAACTTGTGTTGGTGCCAGGCCACAGAGGCATAGAAGGAAATGAAAACGCAGACAAGCTAGCAAAAGAAGGATCTGAAACACCGTTCACAGTGTCTGAACCCGTTGCCGGTTTAACTAACCGGACAGTGGGAGGAGCAGTTAAAGAATGGATCGTAACCAAACATTCGGAACACTGGATACTCTCACCTTGACAAAGACAAAGCAAAGTTATGATGGGTAACCACCCCCACAAGCTTACCAAACCGTCCTACAACTTAGTACGACTTCAGACAACACCTCTACAACATAGGGCTATTTAACGAAGATCCTATATACAGGCTGTGTGGCGAGGAAGAGGAGACACCTCTCACATACTATTCCAATGCGAGGCCTTAGCGCGCGTAGAAGATATCACATCTTTGAGGGCACTAATCCCAACGAAATACAAATTCAAGCCAGTCTGATTAACAAACTTCTAGACATGATAGAGGGGACGGATCTACTTGACAGTGACTAGCGACACAAGGGGATCAAAAACAACCCTCCCCATACAATCAATCAATCAACTGTAGATCAGATTGAAAATCTATTATTTCCATTTCTAAAGTAGTAGCATTTTTACTTATCATATTTGCAATCTGTTGCAATATTTCATGCATGCATATTAATGTCGGCAAATTGATTTAAAATGAATGAAGGAATTAGCTGAATGTTACGGAAATCGGAAACTTTAATTTTGAAATTATTTTTGAGCTCGGCGAAATTTTCAGAATATCTATTTGTTGCAATTTTCTTATATTTCTTAATGTAGTTCTCCAAATTTGTAAAGTGGCTAAAATTACATTCCTTTATTTGGGACATCCACAGATGTAATTTAGATTTAAATGCATTTACACTTCCCATTAATTCAATGATAGTTTTTTCTTTCCCATGAAGTTTAAGATTAAGTTTATTCATTTTGATTGTTATATCTGGAACAAAGGCTAAATCAGATGACCAGCTGTAATCACTAAATTCTTCATAAGTTTCGTTTCTGGATTCTACAAACTGTTTTATTCCTGGAAGAAGCTCTAAAAATTGTTGTAGGACTTTTCCCATACTAAGCCATTTGATTACAGAATGTAACATTAAAGTTCCATACTCGGCACCAAGTTCATCAGTCAATATTTTGAATAATCTGCTCCAAAGTGGTATGGCACAATTAAACTTACAATTTTTAAAACAACTTTCATGATGTGTTCATAATCCAACAATTTTGTACATAATGCCTGTTGATGTATGATAGGGTAGGTGGGGGCAAAGCCACGCAAATTCTTGTGGTAGTGAAAAAATTTTGAAAGCAGGTGCGACGCCTGTAGTTATCGACACAAGTTTTTGAAGCGGTAGTTTAATTTCTGTAATACTGTATTTAATAAATTGGTATATGTCTTCTCCACGTGTATTAACTTTTAATGATAAAACTGACAGCTATCTTCCTCTATTGAGCAATCTTAAAGACCAACCTTATTTAAATATTTATTTGAGCTGCATTTCAGATGTCAGTTGATTCAGAATATTCAGTATCACATCTTATATGAACTGCTATAAAATGTCGTTCTGTGTTGTATTTTATTCAACAGCAACTGTTGAACAACAAATCAAACCAATATATATTTTTTTAAAAATTTGAAAAGTATTTCTCTTCCTAGTCTTCGTGAAAATGATAGTTGTATGTACGTCCTTTTTTTTTCTGGCCAATATGCCGACGTCGTTAGGGTAACTAGAAAATAATGGGTAATATATTAAAATTAATGAGTAACGTATATCGACGAAGAATTTGAACTTGGATTTGAAAATACGTTTATTCAAAAAACTTAAGATAATACATGTCATTTTATTTATGGCTAGCTTAATAGTATGGCGGTGGACCGTTCTAGGCGTTGGGCCTCTTCAGTCCTGGACTTCGTTTCTTCATCTTCTGGGTTGGCAGCATCTTGATGGGCTGGTGATGGGTTGGTGGTTGGTGTGGTGGCTGGTTGGTCTGGGCTGGTGTTTGTAGCTTCTTTGGGTATCTGTATTGTTAAATAAAAGTGTAGTGTTTTCTGTTAATTTGACTGCTACAATGGTGGATGATGGGGGGGGTAAATGTAATGGTATCCTCAAAAAAGAGGGGGTGGCATGGCCGTACGTAGTTGTACGTGTATCACATTTGGGGGGGAGGCATGGCCGTATGTAATTGTACGTATACTACCTTTGGGGCGTCACACAGTCACGGAGGTAGTCTGTTCACCTCATTGACAGTGGAGTGTCCTCCACTATGTCAATGAGGATTCCAGGGAGGTCAGGGTACACGGAAGATAAGAGAGCAGTAGGGGGGTGTGGGAGTTTGCCCCGGGGTTTCCTGGGAACACGGTTGACTGGGACGAGGTCACGGTTTAGGGGTCTGTGGGAGGTCATGAGAGTTTCGTTGGCGATAGGAATGCCTTGATGAAGGGTGCGAGAGATGTATTTCTACTGTAGAAGGGTGAGGCGGTCGCATATCGGAGTGGTTTCGATGTCGATGTGGACTAAGTGGCTGGGGTGCTCTCTGTGAAGACGGAATATGCGACGGAGAATTTGCCTTTCGCATGCTGCGATTTGGTGGAGCATCAAAGAAGCAAATATTTCTTATATATATCCTGGATGAAACCATCTGGTTATACATACACACGTTAACACAGTGCACACTTGGCCACACTATTCACCTATTTGTTCTCGTTTATCAGTATTTGTTTCTGTACAAATAGTCATCTATATTTTGTATATGTTAGTAAACAAAACCTTATTAAATTAAAATCGCGACAGAATACTAGTTGTGTTAAGAATTTAGCACCGACACGTGCGCATCGTTAATAAAACAACCCACGTCGAAGGTGGCACGAGTCACGGGTTGGGCACCTCTGATTTAGAGGATCAAAAATATCGGGATATCTCCGCGGTGTGTTCTGGAAAAATAAATACATGAGTACAGATAATAAGGAAAAAATATACAAAATTGTTGTTATATCTGTCACTATATACGCAGCGAATCAAGAGCAGAAACCAATAGGGCAAAATAGCTTCTAAGGAGTATCCAAATCAGAACACTCAGAACCATAAAAGGACATTCGCTAAGAGATAGAGTGCCAATTGAAGAGCTACGCGTCCAATGTAATATACAAGATACAACCAAATTTGTAAAAACAAGACATAGAAGATGGGAGGCCCACGTTAAAAGAATGATGGGCGAGCAAATACCGAAAATGGTAAGCTACGCAGCAAGAGCTAACCTGGAAGACCTCCTAAACGTTGGGTCCTCAGTACCAGTCCTATCAGGAGAAGACTAATGTCAATGGAAAAACTGGCAAGGTCTAAATACACTGGAAGAAGAAGAAGAAGAACATATGCAGTTATTATTCGTAAACTACGAAGAGGGATCAAAATCAATAGAAATGTGGAGCACACTAGAAGCCTTGGACAATGCAGGATTAGATGCAAGATACGACAACCTAATTAGACCACATGGAAAAAACTAAAACTAAAATCAAAATCGACCATAAATTGAAAACAGAACTTATTGAACAGCAAATGGGAATTCACTAAGATCCCCAATGCTACGCAAACTACACCGGTAATGAGGACATATTTGAAACAAATTGATTGGTGAAATACTGGGATCAATATAGACGAAAAGAGTTTAGACCCCCTACAGTTAGTTGATGGTATAATTCATATAAATGAGAACGAAAAGGATTTGCAATATATGCTGTTACCACTAAGCGCGCATCAATCTTTGATGGAAGGATTAAAAATACATATAAAAAAACAAAATAATGATATACAGATGAAGGGATTGTCAATGACCCAGGGAAGAACGAAAAGAGCATGTTCAACAAATTAGTACAAACAAATAAAATTAATCATATCGATATAGAGTGCATAAATTAGAAAAGAATTTCTGGAAAACTAACACACATCTTGGAAGCAATATACCAACAAAACTTAGGAGAAAAACTATCCACTTATAATAATCGTTTACGAAGTTGTTTATAAGTCAATTAAACGCAATTAAATAAATCTGATGCAGTTGTTTTTCAAACTGAGCAGACACCAATAATCCATTAATTATAATTTATTTGCTTTACCTAATGACAGGTTTTACGGCCAATTCACATCAAACTGGTTTAGTTATCAATCCATTACAATATTTTATGAAAATTTACGAACTTTTATGAAACATGCCAGTAGCTGTTTGGAGCGTAAATACGTACGTTACTTCTAACTATCTGCAAAAGAAACATCAGTCCACGTACTGCAGTGTTTCAATAAAGAGCTTTAACACATTTGCGTGCTAAATTCAAGTGTTTGAGTTAGTGGTGCAACATTTCATAAAAATGATTCACAGTCCGGCACCTGTTTCAACAAATTCAATATCACTGTTATTTTTTAGCAGAAGTGCATTCGACACATTAATTGTAACATTAATATGTACGTTACTGGTGTGGTATGCTCAATATCATTGGAAAAGGAGAAAATTATACAGACTTGCAGCTAAAGTTAACGGCCCATTAAGTCTTCCGTTTGTTGGCAACGCCTTGTACATGTTTGGATCAAATAGTGGTAAGTGTATTTGTTTTTACCCTAACAATTGACTAATAATTTAATGGACAAGTCGATATTTTAAACGTCGGTTTGCGCTTCGTAAGCGATTTTGAGTCACCTGTCCGGGTCTGGTTGGGTCAGCGACTAATTTTTGGAATATGGGGAGCTAAGGATTTACAAACCATCCTGAACAGTCCGCACGCCCTTCAAAAAGATGAGCTGTACAAATTGAGCAAAGATGTATTTGGCACGGGTTTGCTTACGGCGCCTGGTAAGTTCGAAGTGAAAGGTATCCATATTGATAATTCTTGTTGTTATTGTTTACTAGTTGCTAAATGGAAGCGCCATAGGAAAATAATAACGCCAACGTTTAACCAAAAGATTCTTGACGGATTTGTAGAAGTGTTTTCCGAACAATCAGAAATTTTCGTGGAACAATTAGAAAAGGAAGCAGGAAAGAAAACTTTCGATATCTATTATTACGTCAACCGATACACCTTGGATATTATATGTGGTGAACTACAACTCTAAACTCCATTTGCCATAAATTTACCTATTTATTCCAGGAACTGCGATGGGTATCAATGTTAATGCTCAAACTACTGAATCAAATTACGCCAAATGGACTAACAAGTATGTATAAACTAAAAATGCATTTGTTAACACACCATAAAGAAAATGCAGAAAGAATTATTGTAAAAAGCACCCGGTGGGAAAGAACATTTCGGAGTTTATTATAAGAATAAGTAATATTGCCCAGAAATACCTTATTTTGTGGAATACTATCTGTAGAAATTCCGAATACCTAAAATGTAAAATTCTAATCTCAACTGAAGCTTTACGTATACATAATTATACATACTATTTATTTAATAAGACAAAATGGCCGTCGGCCTTTGAGTGCTCCACCTTGCGCTACTGGGCGTGCATAAATTGGACGCTAAAGATCTAGTTAATCTTTATTGCGCTAGGTACACCTGCAGAGGATACCATAAATTGGACGCTAGTAATCCGGCTGGCCGGCCTATAATCCTTACGACAAATTTGAAGGTTTCCGCTGATATAGTAATGTGTAATTAGGTTATTTAAAACAAAAAAGATCTGTCGGTATTTTAAATATTTTATTATTAGGCCACCACTTTCGCACCTATTTTTTAATAAGAAGAAAAGCCTTTCGTAGGTTGTTTGTCGTTTATCAGGAAGCAAACAAAATGCCAATGGTATGTAATGTCCATTTTCAAGAAAGTGGATAGTAAATAACTGTAAACAATGTTGTGCACTATCACTAAATGTACCATCCAAGAAATTTTTTCTCTATTGCATAAATATCGGATATTTGTCAAACACAAAAACATAATATTTTTAGTATGTCGATCATTAATGAATACAAAATCTTCCTAATAGTTCGAACATTCACTTTCTTCAATGTATCTATAACGTCTGCGGTAGTTTTTGGTAGTGGTGGTTGATGTTTTCGCCTGCTGTTATACAAATTATTACGAATATAACCCACATCGGGAGCAGATACTGTACGCATTTGTTCACTATGTTTTTTTAATACGGAATGTATGATTTTAGAAGGTCTTTCGGTTGGGTCCTCTGTTGCTTTTCTTCTTGCACTGTTGCTAATTGTTTGTGCATTTAACTATTTAATGTCTTTAGGGTGATCATGTTGCAAATCACAACGAGAAATGAGATGTTCTGCGCCCATTGTAAAAACTTTTGCTTTACAAGAACGTGTTGCAAATCCCCAATAAATTTCACCACTTTTTAGCACTTTGTCTTTGGTAAATTTGGCACACTCCACAATCAGCACTTCTTTTCCACGTTCGCTGATAACTTTAGAAATGTCCATGTTCGTGAAAAACACAACTGACAACAAACAACTAACTTTGTCTAAGTATAAGAGGAAATAAAATTTATTTGCAAATAATATCCAATAACCAGGCAATTCCTTAGCAGCAATAAACTAGCAATTATGTTAAACCCCACGACAGCGTCCAGTTTAAGGGTAGGATTAAAATGTGCCAGGTACCTAGCGTCCAATTCATGTCCGCCCGCAGTACTACACTTCTCTTACACATACTTAATATCTAACCGTAATTTTACAATTCTACCCCAGAAATCTAAAATCATAGAATAAAAAAAAGAAACACAAATACAATTTACAAAATGCAAATACAATTACAATACAAATAGAAATAGGAAATACAGCTTGCCTAAACTTAACACTCCGCTCTTAACTACACGATATCGCTGTCCTGATCAGCCTTTAAACTAACACTTCCGCACTTCTGTTAATACTTCCGTTACTTATCTATACGATCCCGCTGCCCTGATCGGTCTCCCAACCATTTCGCTTTGGAAGACGGAGCTTCAGTCCGTCAGCCGCGTCTTCTCCTTGTAAACCTCGATCCCGCGTTGGATGATTACGAAGGTCGCCCACGCCTTGCCGTCCTCAGTCCGCGATCCGTTCGTATAGAAGCACGCTCCCTGGGTGTTGCTGTCCTCGGTGTCCATATGAAAAGTTATTCTGACCCGTTCGGCCGGGTGGAAGTTCCCCATGTCCGCGATGCCCTCAATCTCGTTGCCCCCCAGGTCCAGTGCCCTCCCTCAAGTGTTCTCCCCGTTTGGTAAATAAAAGCCTCCTGCTCAGAGTTTCCTGCAACAAATAATCAATCGGCAATAATTCGCTCAAAACTAAGTCCACCTCGGTTGATACCGTGTAATACGCCGCCGCCGCCTTCACGGCGAGCACCCTCTGAGCGCTCAGCAGTTGTCGTGCCTCCCTTACTTTACACTCCTCTGCCCAGACCGCCGCCGTTTACAGCATTGCTGGTTGAACCGCCCCTTCGTAAATGTGTTTCAACGCCCTGCCTCGGAAGCCCTCGGTTAGTCGCACCGCCGCTCCTATTTTGTGCGCGATTTCCTTTCCCTTGTCACTTGTGGTCCTGATTTGGGCTACATAATTATACAGCATGTCGCTGTCTCCCTACTCCCCGTCACCATGTCCCTGGCTCATACTATATTTCCTTTCACGTTTCTTTCTCGCACAACTGTCCTCATATCTTCATTCGAGATTTCCTAGATAGTCTTTTCCTTCTTTTTTCTCTTGGTACCCAGCATTGAACACATTTAGGAGATCGATTATCTTCCATCCTTAAAAGGTGCCCAAACATTTTAAACTTCTCTTTTCTATCATCTCAAATACAATTTCGCGGGAATGTTATCTGAAGAAACCTAGAAATATCGAATACCTATATTGCAAAATTCTAACTGCAACTGAAGCTTGAAAGTATACAGCAAGTCACTGTCTCCCTACTCTCTGTTACTGTGTTTCTGGCTCATACACCATATTTTCTTTGAGGTTTCATTCTCCCATCACTGTCCTCACATCTTCAATCCAAGATTTCCTGGGTAGTTCCTTTTTTCTTTTTCCTGTTAATACCCAGCAATAAACACGTTTGAGCAGTCGTTTATCTTCCATCCTTAAAAGTTCCCCAAACATTTCAAACAGCTCTTTGCAATCATCTCTATTATAAATTCAGGAGCTGACATGCGGTTCCTTAATTCTTCTTTGGGTATCCTCTATCTTTTAACAACTTTTGTACTTCTTAGATAATGTATTTCCAGCACAGAACAGTTTCAACTATATTTTTTTCTATGATTCCTACATTTAATGTAAATAAAATATGCTAATATTAAACAATAGTGATGATATGCTACAACCTGGTCTGCGTCCTCTAGTAGTACGAACGGTTTCTGACGATATCCTTGGTTGACGTATGCGATGGTATTTCCATAAAGTTCTTATATGATTTTAATTATATTTTCAGTTTCAGGCGGAATATGTGATGGAGAATTGGTCTTGCGCAGGCTGCGATTTGATGGAGACAGGGTTTTTATTTACTAATTAATTAACTACAGGGCAATCCATAATTTACTTCTGGGGCTATTTTTAGGACAATGAATGTCATGTGTGTACCTCATTCCCTCTTCCTATTTTTTCCGGAAGCTTTTGTATACTACGATGATGCGATCAGGCGTAAATCTATATCCTACATCCTGTCATAATCGCATCTGTAAGATTTTTTCGTATAATCTACTTAGGATGCTGTTAAGACTTAATCTTCTATAATTGTCAAGATTTTTCTATCCCCTTTTTTATATAATGATGTGCTATATAATATTGTTCATTCTAAAGAGGTTTTCATCATGAATGTAGCTTTTTCCTAATTCTGGTTCACCACATAGTGGTATATTTCCAGGTCCTTGCAATCTTCAACTTTTCATCTTACCCATATTCTTTGGTAATTCCTCGGTAGTGATTATTTGCAGTCCTCCATTCGCGATATTATGTCTATTTTCATTTCCATTTCCATTCGTGTGGTCTCTAAACGTCTCTCGTGTGTCAGTTAACAACGATTCCTAGTGTTCTCTCCATTTTGCAAGATATATTAAGAGGTAGATTTAACTTTGGTGTTTGTTTTCATGCTTTTAATATTACTCCATACTCATTTGTGTTTTATAAATAATAACCATTATTTTGCTCTTTCATAGTTAATAAAACATTGTTTTCATTATCTTACTGTGTCTAAAATTCGATATGAAAAATGTATATTATTTAAATACTATGTTAATGAAATAAGCTTATTTTTGCATTATATGACGTTCAAAGCATGCATTTAATTAACATTATTTAATATTCATTTCATTTAAGTATTTTATTGTTGTTTAGCTATTTTATTGACATGATGTATAATTCTAGAACCAAGGACCTTCTATTTAAACGAATATCATGTGTTTTCTATCACCCCAACTTTATATTCAATCGATTTTCTATGGCACAGGAATTACGTAATGTCACTAAAAAAGTTTACGATTTTACAGCAACTGTAAGTAATAAAAACCTCATTTACAATTTTAAATTTAACCTGTGAGATATTATCATTTTTATATTTTGACTACAGGTTGTTAGAGAAAAAAAGATAGCTTATCATAAGACCTTAACGGAAAATAAAGAAAGACCAGAGGCACTCATTACAGAAGGTAAATATTGAATAATATCTTCATTGCGAATATTCGATACTGTAAGCCGCTATTCTATGGAGTATCCATAAGTGATTGTATTAATTTTAATACGGGAACTGCACTAGTAGTAATGACCGAAACGTTTGACTTCGCAGTTATTCTACCTAACACACTCAGGTTTCAATCCTGAGCACTGCACTTTACGTGGGCGTTTGTGGTGTCTTAGTTGTAGTTGGGGTATGGGATTTCTCAAGGGCATGTTAAGTAAAACTGGGATAAAAATCATTGAGTTGCTTCGCCAACTCCAAAATACATTTAAATAGAGTTTAAGTACATCAATCCAAAGTAAAAACGTATTAAAATATCATACGAATACCAAGGGTAATAATAATATATATGTACAGGGTGTCTCAGAAAGAATGGGCCAGCGTTTAATCACAGATTCTTTAGGTAAAAATAAACCGACTAAACCTAATATACCTTAGGCAGAAAGTCCTTCCTTAAGAAGTTATAGGGCCTTAAAGTTCAATTTTTTATTTTTTCTTTTTATTGTAATTTCCACAAATCTAAAGTCATTTCTTTCAAATTTGGTACACATACTTACTATTATGCAATACAGTGGCAGAATTATTTTCATTAACCAGACTTGACCGTAAGAGGCACTTAACCTACCACCGAAATTTTATTTTAGTTCTAACTTTGTTATTAGTAGAAAATTTTAAAATTTTATGTTATTTTCTGAAAGAGGATTAAAAATTACAAAAATAAGGTACTCTTAGCCTTTCAAATTTACAAACACGCATTAACAAACACACCTTTAAAGAATGAGTAAATTGAGTTCATAAATTCCCCACTATTGGAAGTTTTGGAATAAAAGACCTGAGCCAAGTCCGAAGCCAAGATACAGTGTGCTGTTACCCTAACTACAAATGTTTACTAGATTAAATGCTTTTGAATATGACATTTTGCATGTCGAAATACGTACAAGGCAAAAATAAAAATAAGTACCTGCTGAAATTGCCTATTAGTATTATTAAAAAATAAGCATGAATTTCAACGAAGTAAGGCTACAAAAATATTTGTAAATTTCCAAATGCATTATCAAAAATATAACTAGTGACATATCAAAATGTATGTAATTTTGTCAGTAACACAGTAGTGTTTTTGTTGTCATATTAGTGATAAGAATGTTATTATACTTTATAGATGTGTGTAATTAATTCCGTCGATTTAATGCTTTGTTCTGTTTGGTGGAGCCCTTTGGGGACGCATAAAAATTTGTTTGTTTGAAATCGGTTGCTAGACAATTCGCTGGGAAGCGAGGGATTTGGTCTTGAAAAACAAGTTAGTTGCTATACAATCTTGAAGCAAACATCACACTTTTCCGCAGCTCCGCAGAATTGTAAATTTTGTGTATTTATTTAATTGTTTTGATAACAAAACTTTGTGTAAATGTTTAATAATATGCAGAAAGTGTTTTCATATTACTTACGGTAAAGAATTTGTGAAAATTAATGAAAAATTCCAATTACATTGGAAAATAGAAAATTGGCATCGGTTTTTTTTCATTTGTTTTATCGCACATCAATTTGTTTATGGGCCAATATTCAATTTGTTTTGACAAGTGGAGTAAAATGTCAATGTCATTTGTTGAAAACTTCGAACCTATAACAAATAATTAAAAATTACTAAATATAATTAAATATAATAATAATAAATAAATAAAATGAAAGTGCTTCGGAAGTTGATATTATTTAAATAAAATTTAATAAATTTAAAAGAAGAAACTAAAATACGGAATTTACCTCAAGTTCATTTGAGGATATAATGTTACAAACATCAGTGGAAGTTATTACCACTGATTCTTCGGATATTTACAAATAAGGAAGCAAGATAAAATTAATTTACTTATGTATGGCCGAGATTTGCATACAACATAGACCATTTAAATACACTAATTTGGTTTAACAAGCTATTGGACCACGAGTTCGCAGTCTTCCTTCGTGTAACATTGTCACATGCTGGAAGACCGTTCGCGCCTAAGCTGACAGATTTCAAAATTCAATACAGAATTTTATTAGATTCCACCAAGATTGCGGTTACAAAAGCAAATAGGTTGGTTTTCCTTTTACTTTTACTAAAACATTTAAAAGAATAAATAAAATCATATCCGGTGTTTTAATATCTTTATTTTGTATATTGAATTTGAAGATCATTTTGGGTCATTTATGGGAGAGCATTTGTAATGTTGTAACAAATTTTGCAAAATAATTACTATATGATTTTCCCTATTTTTCTTTGTGTATCTATTTGCTTTGCTACTAGATACTCGAGTCTACACAGTTCGTCCAATTATAACAGCGTCCCTGAGATTCTCAGAAAAAGTTGGTGCAGTTTCATTTGATTTTGTGTTGGTTAAACAGTTTATGGATTTGTTTATTTTGGATATTCAACCACAGGAGGATATCCTAATTAAAAGTTTGATATTGCTTTTATGGTGTCCAAGGTGTAGGTTTTACCAACCATTTTAATTATATTTTGGCCCAACTCAATAAAATTTACTATGAGTAGTATTTAATTAGAGCAGCACAGCATTATATATATATATATATATAAAAGTATGTATATACAGTGTGTCCCAAATAATACCTGCAATATTTCAAAGAGGAATTCTAGAACTTACTTGGAGTCAAAAAATCCATATAAACATAATATGTCCTAAATTTAACCGTTAACGAGTCATTGTTTATTTCATAATTTATGTGGCTAAATTTTAGTTCAACGGATTTCTGAAATACTGATGTAGTTGCCATGATCGCGTCTCTTGTTTAGTAACATTTGAACGTCGTTGTTAACAAACTATTGTTTGTAACTTGTCAGTTTATTACTGTGATACTGAAGTTATTGGCCTCTTCTTTGTATCCTTATTCCCAGCGTAATTCACACGTTATTCACAGTGCCAATGTTATTGTCAAATGAAGAATATGCAGATATTCATTATATTTACGGTCTGTGTGATGGAAATGCGTTATCAGCACAACAAGTATATCGTAGAAGATATCCCAATATAAGTTTTCTTTAATCAACAGCGTCAGCTGAGGGAACATGGCACTTTCAATGCAAGACATGCAGTCGGCCAAGGGGTTGTCCGTAGACCCATAAACGATGATGACGATTGATTTATTACAAGAAGATCCGTCTTTAAGTGTGTGAAGAATTGCATTACCTACTGGAATATGTAGAAACCAGGTTTGGAGAATAATAAGAAGTGCTCGCTTATATCCATATCATCATCAAAGATCTCAAGCTCTAGGTAATAATTTTGAAGCTCGTTTAAGATTTTGTAATTGGGTACAAATGAATCAAAACCTACCACATATTTTATGGTATCAATAATTATCATAATTTTCATCAATGGGCTGCAGAAAATCCACATTTAAGAAAACGCTCACATTTTCTACATAGATTTAGTGTTAATATGATAGCTGGTATTCTTAATGATCGTTTGATTGGACCATTTGAACGGCCACACCGTTTGAATGGTGCGAATTACGAATATTTACTAGAAAACTCTTAACCCTTATTACTGCAAGATGTGCCATTAAATATTAGACTTGCAATGTGGTATCAACACGATGGGCCACCAGCACATCGATGTCTTCGTATTAGAGCTTGGCTTAATGCACATTTTCCGGGAAGATGGATTGAAGTAGCAGAACCCTTAGTATGGCCACCGCGTTCACCGGACCTGACTCCATTAGATTTTGATCTTTGGAGTCACATAAAACAGATTGTTTTTGCAATTGAAGTGCACAGTAGAAGAATTACGCCAAAGAATACAGCAGCCTGCCGATATTATTAGGAATAACCCAGCAAGGTAGCAACCATATTAAGAACGCAACGATATCTGCTGCGACGTGGGGATTTGTGTATCGAACAAAATGGAGATAATTTTGAACATTTCTTGTATATAAAATAATAAAAACGTATTAAAAAAAGATGCATATCATAAAATTTCAGCCACATAAATTATGTAATAAACAATAACTCGTTAACGGGTACGTTTATGACATATGTTTATATGGACTTTTCGACTCCAAGAAAGTTCTGGAGTTCATCTTTGAAATATTGCCGGTACGTTTGGACACCCTGTATCCTAATAACCTCATTCAATATTGGATTTAAATTATGTAACTAACAATAACAAATGCTCATAAACCTTTGTCGTTAATTGTACCAAGCAAGACAAATGACCTAACATACTTAATTTTTAGAACGCCCTAGAAGGAATACCTTTTTACAGCAACTAATTGAATTATCGGAGAAAGGTGCAAACTTAACAGACGAGGAAATACAAGACGAAGTGAACACTTTAATCATTGGAGTAAGTAAATATAAAACTAATCAACTGTCCTTTCCTGGTAGGTTGTTGAAAATTTTCAAATACGTTCTTTTTTTCTAATTCAGAAATTTCCCCCATAACTCACCAATTCGATCATGAAAATCAACTTACTTTAGTGAAGCCCATAGATAGATATTAGCATTTAATCCTAATCATTATCGATTCTATTTTAGGCAAGTGATAGTACAGCATCTGTGATCAGCTTTACATTTATAATGCTTGGAATGTTTCCTGATATACAAGTAAGATTCAACAGTTGTAAATATTACAATATACAGGGTGTCAATTTGAAAACGCACAATGTGTTATACCCCTGGAAGTAAAATAGAAACCGTTTCTACAACATGGAGAATTATCATGATTCATAAGGAAACCTTCCCCATTCAACCCTACCCTAACAAAGAAATATCAAATGGTAATACCCACTTTGTAGTATGTCATTGAAAAGCTCTTATAAAATGCTAATCAATAGTAGCGAGCATTTTCTGTCTACTCGTTACAGCAAATTAGAATGGTCTCCAGATTTGGACCTCATTAGGCTTTTTTCTATGTGATCACTTAAAATCCGTTGTCTATAAAACTCAGCTTCAATCTATCGTACAACTGCGACAAGAAATAGTTCAGGAAATTCCTATTCTGCAACGAACCTTCCAAAATGTTCGGAGAGAATTTGAGAGTAGACTTTACTATTGCCTAGAGAATAATGGAAATTATTTTGAACATTTAAACTAATATTTTAAAATTTGAATTATAATAATTGTTTCAGACCTTTGTAGTTTTATTTTTCAAATTTGCCGAGCGAGTCGGGAGAAACTATGCATGCTACTATTGAATAGCATTTTGTAAGAGCTTTTCAATCTGGTATCAGAAAGTGGATGTTACCATTTGAATTTTTTTTTGTTAGGGTTCCTAGGGCCTATGGGGTTGAATGGGAAAGGTTACCTTTTGAGTCATAATGATTTCCCCTGCATGCTGTAGAAACGGTTTCTAGAGTACCTATTTTACTTCCAGAGGTATAACACGTTGTGCGTTTTAAAATTGACACCCTGTGTGTTGAATACAATACAATTCGTGAAAAGGATATAGTAAGTAAATGTTTTATAATAAATACAGGATAAAATATACGAGGAAATTATGGATGTTCTTGGTCCAGATAGACCAGTGCAGCCCAGTGACTTGGGTAAACTACAAAATATGGAAAGAGTTATTAAGGAAACTATGAGATTCTTTCCCGTAGGACCATGTATAGCTAGAGAAGTAACCGAAGACATAAAATTAGGTAAATACTCGAAACATTATGTGTGCTGTACAAATTAATGACAATGGTATGTAGTATATACACTATCCCAATTGGAAAGAATGAGAATATCTTCATTTACTTTTCTGTATTACATCAACATTCCAAATTTCTAAACCATTAGATTCATTTGTTTGCCACGACAACATTTTTGTTGCAAATAGTGATCTCACTTTCAATGTTGTCTAGAAAAATGTACCATTCCTGCTGGCAGCTCTGTCTTTTTGATGATAATTGGCTTGCATAGGGATCCTAAAATATGGCCAAATCCACAAAAATTCGATCCAGATCGCTTTCTTCCAGAAGAAATCGCTAAAAGGCATCCTTACAGCTGGTTACCATTTTCGGGAGGACCTAGAAACTGCATTGGTAATTAAATAAATGTTTTACGTTAAGTTCATATTTTGCTACAGGTATAAATCGTTCAAGCAAATTAAATCTTAAGAGGTTCTCATACCTTCAAATACAAGCACGTATAATACGTTCGTTATATCTTGGCTGTAGCTCTATCTGGTTGCATTGATCATTACTTTCATTAAAACTTATAAGATAAATTTCTTCTTATTACAATTGTTTGTGGGTGTGATGTGCTGAGGGTCGTATAAAGACTGTTTAGATATAGTTATTACACCATTTAGAAGCATGGTGGATAAATGTGCGTACAGGGTGGGCAAATTTCGATGTTTGTATAGGGTAACTCGGTAACTATAGGAGATACAAAAAAATGGAAGTCACATTCTCGATCTCTTTTTTTGAGACAAATTCACTGGCGGAAAGAAAAACTTGCTATCGTCTTTTGTTTTCGAGTTATAAACAAAAGTTTGATTTTTCGACTTTTAGACACATTTGAATATCGTGGTTGTTTGTAAGGTTAGGAGAAAATAACTTTTACATTCTCAGGGCACTTTTTTCTGTATAATCCAGTGGCGTCGAGAAAATTTAAAAAAAAAGCTGCAATGTCGAGTTATGGCCTAAAGTTGTAATTTTTCAAATGGGAATCATAGTTGGCTATGGTTTAGTTAAAACGGATTTTTTTTTCTCTTTCTAACTATGTATCATATGTAGGGTAACTTTTGATGTGTAAGTCTTTAATAGCGAACATAATATTTTCCTAGATTACTTTTGCGTTTTTTTATATTTATTCCAAGTAGGCGGGTGTCATCTATGACAGTGTTTATCCGTTTGCAAGTAAATTGCATATTAACGATTTTGTTTCCGTCATAATTACAATTAACTTATTTAGTCGTAAAAGTGAAGATGTCTTACGAAAATTACGAGAAATATGATATGTTAGAAAGCTTTATTCAAAGTAATAACAATTGTGATATTGCATCTGAAATATATTTCAATCGCTATCCAGAAAGAAGACAACCTAATAAGGCAATTTTCAAAAGGTTAAAAGACAATCTTATTAATTGCGGATCCTTCAACAAGCCGAGACCAAAAAATTATAACATTGAAGATGCTGAAGAAACTAGTATATCTGTAATTGGAATGACGGTTGCAAATCCTTCAATTTCAAGTCGTCAGATTGAAGCTGAATCTGGAATTTCAAGACGTCGAGCTTTGGGTATTTTGAAGAGATACAAATTCAAGCCTTATACAATAAGGAAACAACAGCACCTGCAACCAACTGATTTCCAACGAAGATTAGAGTTTTGCATATGGTATCGTCAAAAATGTCAACAACATCCATTCTTCTTTAAAAAAGTAGTTTGGACAGATGAAGCCTACATTAGCAGTGCTGGAATTTTCAACAGGCATAACAAGCAGTATTGGTCTGATATGAACCTTCACCGTACCGTCGCGTTCGATCTCAGGGACGCATTGGTTTTAGTGTTTGGTGTGCTCTACGGGGCAATAGTGTTTTAATATATCACATATATCAAGAAAATCTTAATGGCCAACGATACTACGCAATCTTAAACCAGGAAATTATTGAAGAATTTATGGACAAGCTACCCTTAATTGAGGCAAGAAATCAGTTCTTCCAACAAGACGGTGCACCACCTCATAATATCAGGACCGTTTCGGAATTATTGAATACCAATTTTGGAAATAACTGGATAGGAAGTAACGGACCAGTGAGGTGACCACCACGATCACCTGACTTAACGCCACTGGATTTTTTCTTTTGGGGCTACATAAAAGGCATGTTATACCAGAAAACTAGTAACGACATAAATGAACTCGGACAAAATTTTATAGACTGTGTGAATTCCGTTTCAAATCTTCATGTTTATAATGCAGCTCAGAGTGTTATGAAGAGGTGTAATTTACCTATGTATCGAACATAACGGACATCAGTTTGAACATTTACTTTAAATTGTAATTTCTGATTTATTGGTCTCGGCTTGCTGAAGGATCCACAATTAATAAGATTTCTTTTTATCCTCTTGAAAATAGCTTTATTAGGTTGTCTTCTTTCTGGATAGCGTTTGAAATATATTTCAGATGTAGTATCACAATTGCTATTACTTTGAATACAGCTTTCTAACTTATCATATTTCTCGTAATCTTCGTAAGACATCTTCACTTTTACGATTAAATGAGTTAATTGTAATTATGACGGAAACAAAATCGTTAATATGCAATTTACTTGCAAACGGATAAACACTGTCATAGATGACACCCGCCTACTTGGAATAAATATTAAAAAACGCAAAAGTAATCTAGGAAAATATTATGTTCGCTATTAGACTTACACATCAAAAGTTACCCGACATATGATACATAGTTGGAAAGAGAAAAAAAATCCGTTTTAACTAAACCATAGCCAACTATGATTCTCATTTAAAAAAATACAACTTTAGGCCATAACTCGACATTGCACCTTTTTTTTTCAAATTTTCTCGACGCCACTGGATTATACAGAAAAAAGTGACCTGAGAATGTAAAAGTTATTTTCTCCTAACTTTACAAATAACCACGATATTCACATGTGTCTAAAAGTCGAAAAATCCAACTTTTGTTTATAACTCGAAAACAAAAGACGATAGCACATTTTTGTTTCCGCCAGTGAATTTGTCTCAAAAAAAGAGATCGAGAATGTGACTTCGATTTTTTTTGTATCTCCTATAGTTACCGAGTTACCTTATACAAACATCGAAATTTGCCCACCCTGTACATTAAGTTTTTTCGTTCAAACTTTTTTTCTATCTGTCCCAATAACCGAGATATATGCTGGGACACGTAAAATCAATCACCCTGCATATAAATTATTATTAGAAATAAAGAACGATAAAAGCCTATTGAGAATATTAAAATGCTTCACATAAGAATAAATTATCCCTATTACCTAATGGAGATACAGTCTCAAAAACAACAATTAATTCAGAGTACTTAGTAATAGAAATTTTACTAAACGGTTTGAATTTTCGCGCGCAGTACATACTTTTACATCTTAAATTAACAGAAGAACCATAAGTACGTAATTATATTCAAACGCGGTAACAAAATCTAAAAATAACGTAGATGCACTGTTGCCAAGTTACCGGACGTCAAACAATCGTTATTATGAACAAACAATATACATACTCCAATATACGCCTGTCGACGGTGGCGCGCCCAATGGCAAGATCGTAGACTAAAATATACGATTTTTTTCATTTCACCGACTATATTGCATCCTTCCAAAATTTTGTGTATCGCCTTCTATTGTCATTCTCATTCTAATAACATAGGATTGCAATCTTGCGTCCGTATACGGACGTCAAATTGAAGGTGGACGTCAGATTAAATGTAAATGGTTAATGTATGGACGCCAAAATGATAGCGGGTTATATATATATATATATATATGTATATATATATATATATATTGCTGTGTATCCCTCTTACGTTGGGGTGACAAAAATAGTTGCTGTGAGTT
>JABXWE010001842.1:0-33786 GCA_014611495.1 Limonius californicus
TAGAAATTATAAATTAAAAATAATATTTATAAATATGTAATAAGAAACATACCCACAAAGGTAATGACAGTACGTGGCATATCGATCTTAACTAACATTTCAAACCTAAAAATAGTAGAAGTAAACAAAGAATGTAAAATCATTAAAAAGCATATACTTTATTTTAAATTAATTAGTAGATAAAACTGATAGTGTGTTCTACTAAAAATAATTGTTTTAAGATTGCTTTGGAATACAACAAGTGTGTAATTCTCTTTTAATTTTTTAGGCGGAACATTCAAATATCTAGGAATAATACAATTAAATCGTTTTTGTCCAATACTCTCCCCTGAAGAGAGCTTAAAAAATCATATTTATTTTGGTATTGTTTTGTTGTAACTTAAAAAAATATATAATTACTTGGTATCTAAGGCTTTAGCGTCTTGATATAGTACATCGGATAGATATGTATTTTCTTTGTGGACCATAATTGTTAAAAATTTTTTTGCTGTGTGAATATATTTTTTAAGTAATTGTCTGTAGCATTACCCAATACAAGTATACCGTAAGTTAAACGAGTTTGTACTAAAGAATAATAAACTACTTTTATCTACTTTGATTTAATAATAGGTCCATTATGATACCGAAAACAGTTTAATAATGGAGGCTATTATTAAACTGTTTTTGGTAATAAAATCCTCTATTATTAAACTGTTTTTGGTAACTTTTTGGTTTTTAAGATTGGTGACATTTGCTTTCACTTTGGTCATAAAACGACAAATGTCAGATGTCGAATATACATAACCACAAACTCTATCAGAAATTTTGAATTTCTACATAACAAGTATTTCAAAGTAGATAAAATAGTATATTATACTCGTATCATAACGGGCATTGTAGCACTTGTTCCATTGGAGCACTCCTCGCTACGCTCGTCGTGCCCCAAACCCACGCGTGCTACAATAAGCGCGTTATGAAACTCGTATAATAATATACTATTATCTACTTTGATTTAATAATAGGTCCATTATGATACCGAAAACAGTTTAATAATGGAGGCTATTATTAAACTGTTTTTGGTAATAAAATCCTCTATTATTAAACTGTTTTTGGTAACTTTTTGGATTTTAAGGTTGGTGACATTTGCTTTCACTTTGGTCATAAAACGACTGATGTCAGATGTCGAATATACATAACCACAAACTCTATCAGAAATTTTGAATTTCTACATAACAAGTATCTCAAAGTAGATAAAATAGTATATTATACTCGTTTCATAACGGGCATTGTAGCACTTGTTCCATTGGAGCACTCCTCGCTACGCTCGTCGTGCCCCAAACCCACGCGTGCTACAATAAGCCCGTTATGAAACTCGTATAATAATATACTATTATCTACTTTGATTTTAATAATAGGTCCATTATGATACCGAAAACAGTTTAATAATGGAGGCTATTATTAAACTGTTTTTGGTAATAAAATCCTCTATTATTAAATTGTTTTTGGTAACTTTTTGGTTTTTAAGATTGGTGACATTTGCTTTCACTTTGGTAAGAAAACTACAAATGTCAGATGTCGAATATACATAACCACAAACTCTATCAGAAATTTTGAATTTCTACATAATCAGTAACTCAAAGTAGATAAAATAGTATATTATACTCGTTTCATAACGGGCATTGTAGCACTTGTTCCATTGGAGCACTCCTCGCTACGCTCGTCGTGCCCCAAACCCACGCGTGCTACAATAAGCCCGTTATGAAACTCGTATAATAATATACTATTATTTCCCATAAATTCAAAAACTTATTCAAGTATTTAAATCGATAGACAATTGATTTAAGATTATTTAATATAAATGTACATGAAAATTCCATCTCAGATGAGCATCCATAATAATACCTATATACATTATTTTAAGGGTAGAACGTATTTCCATTAATTTCTTATGATTGATGATAGTTAGACATTGATAATAATGAATAGCTATAACACCCAAACGGTATCAATTTAATTTTTTCGTAATTTATCGTTAATAACCTGTGATCTAATGCATCAATTATCTTGTTAGGATCTGATTTTACACAATACTTTAAACGTGACCAAGAAGTACTTTTATAAAATATCACAGTGTCATCTGCGAAGCTAAAGATCTTGCCAAGGCTTTCCTTTCCCAGTATATCATTCACATACAGTGTAAAAAGTATTGGCCCAAGAACTTTGCCCTGAGGAACTACAGATTCAACAACTTTTTGTCACTTAGAACAGAGTTCATTTCAACAGATTGTGTTCTATTATTTAAGTAACTTTCCATGATTTCGTACGAGATTCTCCTAAAACCCATATCGTAGAGCACCTCTAGTAGCTGTTTGTGACTGACGTATAGTTAGAAAGCCGTAACAAGATCTAAAAATAAAATCAATGCAGAGTCATTTTCGTCAAGAGCTTTTTAAATTTCAGACGTTAGTACACAAATAGCATCTTCTGTTGATAACTCTCCTCTAAAACCTAAACGTTTCGAAGAAATATTGTATTATGTAATTCTGATTTTCATTATTTTTCTAATATTTTGGTTAAGTTTGTGATTAATCAGATCATCATCATCATCAGCCTATTTCAGTCCGTTGTTGGACGTAGGCTTCTCCAAGCATTCTCCATTGATCCCTGTTTTCGCCTTCTGCATGCAGTTGTAATCTGCTACTCTCTTGATGTCGTCGGTCCATCTGAGCGAAGGACTGCCTCTATGCCTTTTTCCTATTCTTGGTCTCCACTTCAGCATCTTCTTCGTTCATCTGTTGTCTGTTAATCTGGCAATATGTCCGGCCCACTGCCATTTCAATTTAAATATCTGTTCTATTACATCCCTTAATTTCGTTTTATTTCGAATCCATATATTTGTCATCCTATCCCTTAAACTGATTCTCAGCATTGCCCGCTCCATTCCTCTTTGCGCTACTCTCAGTTTATGTATATTTTTTGCTGTTAACGTCCACGTCTCTGCTGCATAAGTTAGAACACGGAATATATTTTGACTGTATAACTTCGTCTTTAGTGTTTGGTCTATGTTACTTTTAAAGATTTCTCTCCATCTACTGAATGCGACACAACCACGTTTTATTCGTCTTTCTATTTCGTTTGTTTGATTATCCTGCTGTAGTGAGATATATTGTCCTAGATATATCTATATAGCTTTCTACTTGCTCTAAATTGTCTCCATCGATCTGTATATCAACTATCTCATCTACTAGATCGTTTATCATTATTTTAGTTTTCCCTTTGTTCATTTTTAATCCTATGTCTTTGGCTTTTTCGTTTAGGTCTGTTATCATTTTTTCTAATTCTTCTAGGTTGTCCATTACCAGCACGACGTCATCAGGAAATCTTAGATGATTCAGTCTTTGTCAATCTACCCTTATTCCTTTATTTTCCCAAGCGCACTTTTTAAACACATCTTCGAAACATAGGGTAAATAGTTTGGGAGAGATAGTGTCACCCTGCCTTACTCCTCGTTCCATATTTATCGGATTGGTAGTACCTTGCAGCTTGATTGTACAGGTAGCATTCTTATATATATTTTTTATTAGTTCCGTGTATCTATAATCTACTCGGGTGTTCTGTAGAGATTTTATTATGACCCAGTGTTCAACCGAATCGAATGCCTTTTCAAAATCAATGAAGGCAAGACATAATGGTAAGTTGTATTCTCTTGATTTTTCTATTAGATTTCGCATAACTTGCAAATGATCTTGGTTAATGAGATAGGTCTATAATTGGAGGCGTTGGTTGAATAGCTATTTTTATACAGCGGTTGGACAGTAGCTACTTTAAATATTGAGGGAAAGACACCGGTTCCAAATATTTTGTTGAATAGATTATTTTCATTTCACGAAGTAGTTCATTTAGAAATGGTAGTTTTTCAGGTTGACTTCGGATAAATAATATGCTAACTGTTTCCAGAGGGTAACGCATAGATACTTTCCTACGATCCCGGTGGGAAATAGAAAGCGGAAACCATGTCCTAACCCTAGATCCTCCCAACAAACCAAATTCTTCTCCCCCCCCCAATACCCTACCCCCTCGCCAACCCGTCTGGCCAGCGCGGCGAGTATACGGGCTAAATACCCCGTATGAATTATGGACTACAATACGGGAGGCCTACGTCCAGTAGTGGACAAATTTATAGGCTGATTGATGATGATGATGATGAACTATTTCCAGTAGATAAATTGATATTTATCTGTACCTTGAAAACACACTATCGTAGAACAAATAACTATGGTAATGAAAGGGAAAACAATTTAATAATAAATTACAAAATAATTGCACTCTAAGGCTCTAAGGCTCTAGGTTAGCGTGTTAGACTTCTACGTTGAAGGTCCTGGGTTCAATTCCCAGTACCGGAACATCGGATTTTTAACGACCGTTCTCCCTCGCAAGACAATGGCAAAGCAGCGAGGTATTCTGTCTAGTAAATCTTCTCTGGAGTAGAAGTGTTTACGCTTCCCGTGGTTCGGATCCCACGTTAAGCTGTAGGTCCTCTAAGTCTGTGGCACTCTAAACGCGCAACACAGGCATAGGAGAGAAGATCGCTACGTCTCGTAAGATATAAAGCACTGTAAGAAGAAGAAGACCCTATAGTTATTTGATCAATTTAAAATTGCTTGCTATAGAGTAACAAGGTTCGATTAAATGACATTAGATAAAATTGCTTCACCTTTGGTGTCGCGATTTTAGTAGATCATTTGTTCTCTTCAATTACCAAGCCATCAAGTTATCGTATTTTTATTACAAATTTTCTATTCGATAGTTTTGCAACCTTGTTTTTAATTAATATTTTTCGGAGCCTTTGCAATACGTACATATTCGGCAATTCATAATCATTCATTTATTAGGGAAATTTGTTCCTCAGAGGAAAATTACATTTTAACCAATTGACAAGAGCGCCTTTTCTGGAGAAGAAATGCAAATCACTTCCCATGGTTCGGAGCTCGCATAAAATAGTAGGTCCCCTATGTTTGTATACATTACTGTACTCGCACGCTACATGATTAGAAGAGATGGTCTCCATGCTCGTAAGAGAGCTAAAGGACTGTAGAGAAATTAATCGACAATGATGAAATGTTAAACAACAGAAATTTGTTTAATTTTTTTCTTGGTTTACTTCCGGTACGTTTGAGCGTAGTTTATTAATAAAAAGGCTTTTTCACAATAATTAAGTTAAACAAAATAACCACGAGAATAATATAAAGTGTTTAAAGCAGATACTAAACCGTTATCGAAGAATCGTTAATCATATATGAGGTTTATAATTAGCGTGAACTTCATTGATGTTTCGTAACATTCGAAACTTTGAACTTATAAGGTGTGTATCTGCTTTAGGAATGTGTTCTTATCGTGAACAGCATTTGTCAACCGCTTTCATATTCTCCCGTTGAGTGTTGACACTCTTCTCTACTTTGTCATCGATGTTAGAAAAAACAGGATTATGACAAAACCGATTTAATAAAAAATACTCAAAATATGGAGGAAACAGATTTTATAATTGTAAAAACAGTAATGAAAACTCCTAGCTAGACCCAAAGAGGTTGAATGGGAAAGGTTACCTTAGGAGTAATGATAATTCCCCCTCCATGTTGTAACTGAGGAAGGTGGCTCAGCGGTAGAGCATTTAGCTTTCATTCGGGAGGTCTTAGGTTCGAACCCTCGGGCCGTTTGTCCGGACTTAGGTTTTTCGTGGTTTTCTTAGGTCATATAGGTAAATGCTGGGACACTATCAGCCACGAAATTCCGATATCCAATTTTCCTGGTCTTTCCTATCCTTACATTCCCATTACTGGCTGAAGAGGGGCTTAGGGTTCCGGTGCGGAACCCAACTGACCCCTATAGCGACCCGCCCCCTTGTGGGGAATGAACTGAAGTTAATTTTCCTTTTTCCTTCCATTGTTTGAAACGTTTTATGAAAAGTTCAATACCTATTTTACTTTACAGATATAACACATTGTACGTTTTCAAATTGACACCCTGTATATTAGAAATACCGATGTTCTTAAGAAATGCGCCAAGTAATTCGGTAAGCGTAGGTGTCATAATACAAACTAGATATTGTTATAGTAAGTAAAAACAACAACTAAAAACAACAATGTGGGCTTACCAATTTTTGTTTTTCTTTTTTAATTCAAAAATTATATGTTTGTTATACATTTTATACTGTTTGTCTAAATTGTTGGGTGTGTAGGTTCAAATATAAAAAGGAATACTTAAATTAAAACCCTATCTAAAGACAATTCCAAAAATTTCATTATTTAAAGATTGGTCATAACTCGGGTTAACATATCCATGGCAATTGTTTCGCTTTATTATTATTTTAACAGTTACAGTTATGATTTCGGAAAATTTTGTTCAGTCATGGAAGACCGCATAGTGATTAAATTTCTTACGAATGAAGGCGTAAATTCAACTTAAATTCTTACAAGACTGCAGGCACATTACGGCTATCAATTTCTTTTTAAAAGTTGAGCGTTTGAGTGGTTTAAATCGAGAAAACTCATGTAGAAAACGAATCTCTTTCACGACAAGTTGCAATTTCGGCTAATCGTTAAAATGAAGAAAACGTTAATGTACTTATTCAGCAAGACAGGCGGGTAACAGTTCGTCGAATTTCTAAAAATTTTCAAATTAGTGTCAGAAGTGTTGAAGACAGCATAAACAATTAGCTTAAGAATCGTGAGTGCCTGGTGGTTCAACGCCTGTTGACCGGAAAAACACAAGTTGAATCTTTTACAAATCGCTTCTTCTTTACTGCAGCGATATGAGAGGGAAGGGAATGAGTTTTTAGTCGTAGTTGCGAAAAGTAAGAAATCCTGGGTACATCATTTTACTGCTGAGTCAAAGAAAGCAAAAACTGTGTTGTCAGCTGGTAAAGCGAAGGCAAATTTTTTTGGGATATTCAGGGGCTGCTCTTTGTGAATTAATGCAGACTTCGAAACTTTAGCGGGATAAAGTTAAGCAGACTACCAGGAACAAAAGAAAGAGAAGACAACATTTTGTTTATTTTTTCAAAGTCTATGCTCGTTCTCATACCGCTGCAAGAAGAATTGAAACCATCAATAAACTTTAGTAGGTCTTCCTTCTACATCCAACATACAGATTTTCATTTGTTTGGATCATTAAAAAATTCTTCGTTGGAAAAGGATTTTAGTGAAGAAACGATGTTATCGAAACTGTTCAATAGTGGATGTACATGCAACTCAAAGACTTCTTCCAAAGCAGGTTATTGGAAAGCTTTTAGATTGGTGGCGCAAGAGTATCAATAGGCAAGGGGACTACATCGCAAAGTAATATAGTTATCTTCGTTGTAATATTATAATACCCTTTTTATAGATAAATTTCTGCGTAAATTTCATCATTACGTTTTTCGGTTGTACGTACTTAAATAATTGAATAAAAATAAACAATTAAATTAACGGTTACAGTTAATCCCTCAAGCCAAAGCCACATAATTTTAGACTTCAATTATTTATTATTTCTTTTGCAATTTTATAAGAACATATTGGAATACTTTCTGTATCATCCACCTATTTCTTGAATGTCAGGAAATATTATACAATATATTGAAAAATCACATGCGGAATTTTGATGAATCTATAAATGAAATGTAAATAGTTTGTTAATTATTTTTATAACATAATTTTAAAAGCTATATGTACTAATTTGTAGGATTTCATATCTTTAAGAGTATTATTTATCTTATAAGGTTTTAAAACATTGACAGAAACTGTTATAAATGATAAAAAATAGAAGTATTTGTTATTTAACTGGATAATAATCTTAAACTACTTGTTAGGGCAGTAATATGATATTTTCCTCTTCGGTTTTCCTTTAAATGCCTATAAAAAGTACAATCTTATGATCTAACTCTTAAATCACATTTTCACCTTTGACTGTGCGCTAGTCTCGTGGAAAGTTATCAGTAGTTTTATCTCTAAGCTTATAAGCTAACATAGCCTACTTACATATCTATTGCAATGATTTGAGAAATATTTGGATCTCACTTAACTACAACTACAAAAAACACTTTTTATTAGTCTTTAATACTATAATACAGTCTTTTTTAGTACAGGGGGGTGCGGGCATCCCTTACATACTAGCCATTCATGCAACATGCACCCTAAACTTAACTAAGTGAAATACGGTCGGGTTTGACCCCGCGATCGATTGTGCCGCATTTCACTGTGACCTCGAGCGACAGCGCTTGTTCGCACTACGCCATCGAGGTCCCAATAATACAGTCTAATATTTTGGTATAAGTAAAATTGCAACATACTTCGTTAACAACCTCTTTTTCATCATTACATTAAACTGCTAAAGTCAAGGTAAGTGAATAATGGCAGTTAGTGTAACTACATCTTCTCAGACATTCTCCAATAATACCGGCTGTATCTGAGAATTTACACAGGTGCTTTATGCGAATAACATTATGTGTTTATTTTCATTGTAATGCATGCAAAACATTGTTAATTAATGCATTTCGTATTGTGTTTAAGTAAGCTAAGAGAAATAACCACCCACAGCGGTTATGGTTATGGAAATGTGTGAACTTAAATATACTTTGAACTACTTTTAACTATACATGGTTATTCACATAAGAAAACGAGCCTGCATGTACGTTTTCATGCAATCGATTTTACAACTCTTATCTCACCTTAATTGTAATTTGAAAATTTTATATATTATGAGTCATATGCACTTTCACATGCTTCTTAAAACACCGGTAGTTGTTTGTGATTAAATTTCATACGAATTAAAATGTATAACAATGGGTAGAGATTAGTAATTTACCGTGCCTGTGATTTCTAATACATAAAATATTTTCAATTGTAATCAAGGTGAGCTATGATATGTAAAATGGGTTGCTTACAACCATATATATGTAGGCTCATGTGAATAACCATATACCGGTTGTCCTGAAGGTAAAGGGACACAGGTAAACTATAGGTTCCTGATGTCAAACGGGACCGACTAAACCAAACATACGAGGATGGTTCTTCAATTATGGTCTCTAACATAGAAGGTATTGGCAAATGAATAATTTTTTCCTAGCAACAGCAGTTATTGACTTTAATATATGTCAAGTTGCAGGTGCATATCTTCTTGTTTATGAAAGTTATACATTTAATATTACTGTGGTGCTGGTGATTTTGTTGAAACGGACAAGTTCGAGACAAGGGCTGTGATAAAATATCTTCTTAAGAAGGGTTAATCATCACAGGAAAAGTTATACTGACAAGTTCGGATTGTTGGATGATTCTATCCCGTCATATCAAGTAATTGAAAATTTGTACCAGGATTTCAATTTAGGAAGAAAGTCGTGTCAACATGCACCAGGTGCTGGACCACCAAAAACAGTTGTCACTGAGACATGTTGCTTTTCCCTTAGAGGCGTTGAGGAAATTTTGCATGAGGAACTGGGTTTGAAAAAAGTCTGCACGCTAGAGATTTCGAAAATGTTGTCACCTGATCAGAAGCGGTCCAGGATTTGCACTGCTGCGCGCAATTTGAGATTAATGGACACGGATTTTGATGGATTTTCGGAAAGATTTATATTGTAGATGAAACCTGGATTCGTCACGTTGATCCAGGGTCAAAACGGCAGAGTACGAAATGGTGGCATCGTGGTTTCCCGCTGCCAAGAAAGTTCCGTGTAACTTCAGCTAAAAAATAATATTAACAGTATTTTGGGATTCTGAGGGAGTCCTTCTTATTGATTATTTACCACGTGGACACACAACCATTGAAAGTCTTTTCGTCCCACTGCTGGGCATCGGCCTCTCTCTCTCCGTCTGCCACGTGTTTCTCCTCAGTGCTAAGATAGAAACACAAGGGACCTACAATTCACCGTCGAATCCGAACGACAGAAATTCCAGAGAAGGTTTTCAGCATTAAGATCCCACGGTTGCAAGCCGGATTGGGAAATTGTATAAGGTGGGTTGCCGACAAAATTTTTATAAATCTGCATCGTAATGCTTAGGTTTCAAACCCAAGCCAGAATCGATGTTTTACTCAGAAAGCGAGCGCTCTACCAACTAAGCTACCACCACCACAATAACGGGAGACTATTACGCAAAACTCATACTAACAGTTCGTGAGTCTATAAAGCAAAAGTAGCTTGGAAAATTGACATGCGGCGTTTGGTCCACCAAGACAATGCTCTCGCTTCCAAAAGCTGTGTTTCTTGGTTGCTATCAACAATAATTAATTCGAAATTTTAGAACAACCCCCATATTCGCCAGATCAGGCCCACAGTAGCTTTCATCTGTTCCATAAATTAAAAGAACATGTTGGGGGAACCTATTTTTCGGACGATGAATCAGTGGTTTATAGCACAGAACAAAGAGATTTTTTTTCTAAAAGCATTCAAGCGCATCATCGTTATACTATGTGTGTTAACCTTCTAGGGGATTATGTAAAGAAATGAAGTTGTTTCAAATGTCTAAGTCATTTTCTTCTATAGCAGAGACAATAAATGATGAACCACCCTCGTACCTTAGTACGAGGTGTTTTCAATTGAAACCCACATTTGATTTATAGAAAATGTATTCAACAATTTAATTAGGTACAAATAATTACGGTCACAGTTAAGGCACCTATCCCATTCTTTTACTAACCGACGTATATCCTACTCATAGAATTCTTGTGGCTGCTGATTGAAAAAATCTTCTATAGCTATCTATACTTCTGCGTCAGACTCAAAATGTCGATCTATTAACGCCTATATCAGTGGTCCAAAAATATGGAAATCGCAAGGCTATAGCGTGGATGCTCTAAAACCCTCCATTTATTTTGTTGAAGATTTTCTTTTACCACAACATGAGGCATTGTCGTGCAGCAAAATGACCCCACGCGTAAATTTTCCTGGACGTTTCCGTCTTATTGCTTGATGAAGCTTGTTCAAAGTTTCATTGTACAGATTTGCATTGAAATTTACTCCAGGTTCCTTAAACTCTATCAACAAGTGTCCGTCATGGTCGAAAAAAAAATGTTGACATCACTGTTCGGTTCCCAACAATAATATTTCATTTATGTTTAGGTGTTTGAGTTTGCCGACATACGTGGACCGAAGGGCTGCGGCCTCCCGTCGAAAAACAAAAAACCGTCTCACGCGAGAGTCCACTCTTCTGACCACATTATTGTCAATGCTGGCAATAATTTAGTTATTGGGCCCTGTGGGGCTTCTTTACGCACACATGGTATAGATCACCTTGCCTGCAGAAGGTTGTGCTTTAAACTTCTCAGCTGGTGGTGAGTTTAAATGTTTCCACTGCATCGACGATTACTTACTGGATGGGTCGTAGTAATGGCACCAAGCAACTATAGACAGAAGAAAGGCATCACCATTTTGCGTATAGTCTCCTGAGGTGTTGCAGAGATAAGCCCATTCGCATGCATTTTTGTTCATTAAACAAGAGACGAGGTATCCATTGCGAACAACCTTTACTGTAACCCAGCTTACGAACAATACTACGGACAGAGTTTTCTAATTGAAATTCGTCGATTTTCTTTAATAAGGCCGTTTTCTGTTACTGCAGTACACCGTGCACCTGGTCGCGGCTCATCCATAGTCCTCTCTTCTCCATTCTTAAATTTTCGGCACCACTCCTTCACAGTTGGGTACGCAATACATGCATTTCCATACACTGCTTGCATTCACGTACGAATCTGCAATGGCTGCACACCCTCAGCGCATAAAAATTGTAGGGCCGCACGCTGATCAAACTTGGACGGATTTTCAACAACAAACGCCATTTCAAAATCGAAGTTTTAAAAGTCAGAATCAAATTCAAACGCCAGAAACTTATTAATGTGTTGCTTATAAACACTACTAACTTTAACAAACGTCATTTGAATTATTGGATTTGTTTTCAAGGCTAAGTTGACCTAAAGAAGTATTAAATAAGAACAAATATTTTTAACATATGATATATTTCAGAAACAAAATGGCGGATCAAGCTGAAATTTAGTACATATCCACTTCAGGGGAAGCCGAACATTCTCTATAACCTTTACTGCTAACTGCATATTGTAGAGGGCGCTGCGGCTGATTTGTTCGTATCCTAAAAGTTAATAAACAGAGGCTTTAAGAACAAATTAAAAACACTTAACACATGACAACTGCTTAATAAATTCGAAAATAGCTCGGAAAAGCAATAATACATTGTTTCAATATTGTCAAACTGATAAATAACAACTTGAAAATATATAACTAATGCTAGTACAGTAAAATGCTTCGGTGCGTTTTTTTAAACGGTACATTTTATCGACATAAAAAAATATACCATTTCAAAAATCACATCTGTATCATAAACTTTAACCATATCAACAAAACTGGTAATAATAAAAAAGTATGATAAAATACATACGTACAAAAAAATCAGCCCACAACGACCTCTACAATATGCAGTAATGCTTATGCATTGAGAATGTTCGGCTTGTTCCGTCATTTTGTTTCTGAAATATACTCAATTATAAAAACATTTATCTTCTTTAAGGCGACATAACCTCTTAATGGAGCACTCTTGTACTAAGGTATGTTTGGTTTAATCGGTTAAAGCCATAGTTAAGCGATGTCCTTTTACTTTCAAAACACTCTGTATATCTAAGATAATTAGTAGAACATTGTAATCATTATGCAGTTTTTTATAAATGCCAACTTTTAATGCAATTTGTAATTTAACACTCAAAACAAAAATCGAGATAAATTGTAGGAAATCCATTAAAATATAGTTTTGACTTCATAATATGTAAAATTTTTAAAATTTGTAGGTAGTTATAAAGTAGACCTACAGGGCGCATCAAATTTACAGAAAAAAAAATGAATATGTTCACTTTAATACAGTTGAAGTTTTATATGATTTCCCATATTCGCAGTTTGAAACAAAGTTTCAAACGTAGGAAATGACTCGTTGGGTTATGTGAATCTACTCGAATTTCCATACATATCTGTCAACAAATTTGCGTTTAAATCAAATAACCTCCTCGCTCCAACAGAAGTATACACGTCAGAAATCCGGTCAAAATCCGGCTCGTTGCAATCCGATTACGAAGGATAACTGGATTCGCGCAAAATGTATCTATTTTACGATCTAGACATGAAAAGCCACGGAAATTATGCCTGCTGCGCATCTGTAACCTTATTTATACACGATATTGCATTGCTGATGTACTACCGACAACGGCAACCAGCCAGGTAGATATGACCATTTTTTGACGCATGACCGGTTCCTTTCCAGGCAGACAGGCTTTTTGATATTATTAGATACAAAGTACTGAAATGAAGGGTTGCATTTATTAGTTTGTCAGATTTTAATATGATGGGGGAATAATAAAGCTTTTGCAAGCAGGAAATTCTTAAAAAGTAAGGCCACTTGTTTTGGTTTTAAATACATAGACTATAACGTGTAGTGGTATTAGAAAATTCTACAGCGCCCAGCGTCCATATTTATTTATAAACTTCATCACACATTTTCGCATAATTTCACTAATTACATTCAACTATTTAGTTCTAATTATTGTAGAAGTAATTTGGTTGCTAATTATCTTCTTAAAATTATACAGTAAAGATTAATAAAAAATTTCCTTATAAAATTCTTCTATCGATTCATTCATTCCTGGGGAAATAATGACAAAAAGAAGTACTTAATTACATTGGTATTATTAATATAGGTACAATCATTTTAATGCATATATTTTCTTTGTGGACTTTGCTTAAAGCTGCTAAATGATATCTCAAAAGAAATAAACGCACCAAAAGCGGCATGAAATTATTTTCACCAAAAAGTCAAGAAATCTTTGCTTTAGTAAAAAAGTATTCAATTTGCTACGCTGAATTGAAAAAAATCAAAATAAATCGCATAGAATACCTCAGTATGAGATGATACTGTGTTAAGGTGCTACTGATGAAAGTATGTACACTTATAATGTAAAAAAAAGCCTGCTTAGGTTTAGACTTAGAGGATGTAGAGCACAGAAGAGGCCACTGGTTTTCGGGAAACAAAGATTTTACCGTTTGCTGTGGTCGAAGCAACATCTAAGTTGGACTACAGAGCAGTGGCAGAGGGTTCCATTTACTGATGAATCGACTTTAAACATTTATTGCCATGCTGGTAATAGATATATCAGAAGATTTCCAAGAAAAATTAAAATCCAATATTTAAACATCAAACCTCTGTCATGGTATGCGGTTGCATGTCTGCTTGGTAGACAGTATGTCATCTCTAGGACTATGAACATCAGAAATATTGCGTTATGGATACGTTGCCACCTGTTGCCACCACTGCTTGGCGAAGGAAAACTAATTTTCCAGAATAATAATCCCTCTTGCTGTAGAGCAAAATTGGTTATATCGTGAATAACGACAAATATAATCAATAAGATGCACTGGCCAGTGCAGTCCTCAGAATCGAATACAGCAGAGAATTTGTGACAAAGGATTCAGTTATACAGTAGTCTCGCTAATCCGGACTTCGCTAGTCCGGACATCCGGTTAATCCAGGCAGACCTAAGAAAACGCGACGCATCCTTTGCTGAGCTACTGACTTTGAGGCGCCTACGAGATCGCACGGCGAAACGATGTCAATCTTCATTAAAACAAAATAACCTTATAGACTTTTTCACAAGAAAATCATATAGACCTGTATAGAATTTAAACATTACATACTTATTTAGTTTTAACAGTTTTTAATTAACAGTCATGTACTGTAGTTTTCTTTAGTACCGTACAATCAATAAACTTTGAATTTCAATCAATGAAATGTTTTGTTTTTTATCCTAAATCAATTCGTAGGTTAAAATAGTAGGTCTACGTTGTAGTATTGAGACTGAAAAAGTCATTTTTATGATAAAAGCATCGATTTTAATAGTTTTACCCACGTAAAACTAGTTTTACAGACATTTTAAAGCTGATTCCGTTTAATCCGGACTTTCGGTGATCCGGACGGGGTCCGGTCCCATCAAGTCCGGATTAGCGAGACTACTGTACCTAAGAGCAAACCCTCAAAAAAATAATCAAATGACTTAGGAATACCCATATTTCCATATTTCGAACTGCATTTCTTTATGAACTAAAATTTGGTTGTTTTTTTAAAGTGTTATATTGATTTAAGTATCTATTTCAGACGCAGAATGAGAGACCGAAAAATATTTTCAACTCATTTATTTCCAATTTTTACTGTGACGTAATACTTTTTAACATATCGTAGATGTTTTTCTGTTTTAGTAAAATTAGCAACAAATGGTGGAGGCGCTGTTATTTCGCGACTGTTCATTGGTTCGCTACTACTTAAAAATAATTGTTCATGATAAACCCATAATTAAGATCGTTATTTTGTAAATTTATTTTATTATATCCTGTATAATACATACTGCTATTTATTACACGTTTATGTTTACCTGAGTGTAAATAAGAGATGAGAATTTTTAGATGATAACAACGGCGTGCAGCGACTGTGATAGTTATATTTATTTAGCAATAAACTAAAATGCTACAAACATTCTTAAAGAACAATAGATGTTTCCTCCACCCGGGCAAGAAAAAATTAAAAAACAAATGTCTATCAGAATAAACTCTAGACTACTGTGCTACCAGCGACCCACTATAATTGTACAACCTGCTACATGTAACATGTGGTAGTAGTTCAGTTGCCACAGCGCTCATTTTCTGGACAAAACGGCCACTATGGAATTGGGTTTAATTCCTCAGCAATACCACACAACGTATATATACCTTGTGGTGCAACTCCACCAAACACAATTCCCCAACGCTGTTGGAAAACGCGGAGTCTTAATGCCGAAAACCTTCTCTAGAATATTTGTCGTTTGGATTAGACTTTAAACGGTAGGTCACCCGTCTTTCTACCTTAGCGCTGAGAAGAAGCACGTGCCAGAAAAGAGGCCGGTGCCCAGTTGTGGAACGGAAACTCTATTAACAAACCAGTAGAAACATGTATAAATTAATTAATCTATTTGAAAGAAAGAGTAAGATGAATCTATTGTTCAGTATACCTTCTTTGGAGTTATCTTGATTAACACTCTTTTACAAAATATTTTATGTTGTTAGATATAAAGTAGGTTGTCCAACAGTAGTAATATCTAAATATATTATCGATTCGAGTTATGGAAAACGATATACTGTACATTTAAAAAAAATGATTCCACAAAGTGATCCGTATGAAAGTTCCAGACCAAACATAAATTTTGCAATTTATATCAATGGAGGATTAAAATAATATAAGGTTAAGGGCTTCTTGGGCTAGAGGTCAGCTTGTTAGACTTCTACAAGAGAGCACCAGAACATGGGATAGTCAGGCACGCTAAGTCAGCGAGGTATTCTCACTAGTAAGTCTTCCCTGGAATGCAAGAGTTTACATCAGTGGTTCCGAGAACACTTTAGGCTGTAGGTCCTTCATGTCTGTGATACTTAAATACCAACAACACAGGCATTAGAGAAAAGATCACTACGTTTTGTTTAAGAAATCACCCGACGCACTAAGCTTTATAAAGAGCAAAATGATAACGTGTAAAGATTATTATGTAACCACAATTACTTTCTTTCTCTCTTTATCAATTTCTCTGTTATCTTACGGTGTTGAGGTTGCCATTCACACATTCGGGATTAATTGAATGAATGATGTTGTGTGGCCTTGTTACTTCTCCTGGTCAGCCAGTGGTTAGCGCTGTTAATCGTTACTCAACGTCAAATGATTACCAGGCTCGATACCGACCTTAGGAATTACAGGAAAACTTCCGCCTATCCCAAGGTTCAAACCGAGGACTTCGATTGCAAGCCTAGCCCTCTTACCACTGGGCTACTTGGCATTTTCCCCATAATTACTACAGTATTCTTATTTTCAAAAGTAAGTTAAAAAAACATAAAAGGCAACAGCTTGCAGTATAATTCAATTTTAATAAGAAGCTAATACAGAGTTTTCGCACAACATTGCTTTGAAAATTCGGCAACGCTTTCATGTTGTTGCCTAACAATATCGCCTAATATGTAGGTTGTTACTAAAGAAATACTTGAGATGATAGTGTTTTCTTATTTTTATTCAAAGTAACGTTATGCAAATACTCTCTCAATTGTCAAAAAATAAATCGAATTAAAAAAATATTCTTAGAGTACTTTATCTCTTACGGGACGTAGCGATCTTCTCTCCTATGCCTGTGTTGCGCGTTTAGAGTGCCACAGACAGAGAGGACCTACAGCTTAACGTGGGATCGGAAGCACGGGCAGTAAGCACGGGCAGTAAGCACGTCTACTCCAGAGAAGATTTACTAGGCAGAATACCTCGCTGGTTTGCCATTGCCTTGCGAGCGAGAACGGCCGTTAAAAATCCGATGTTCCAGTACTGGGAGTTGAACCCAGGACCTTCAGCGTAGAAGTCTAACGCGCTAACCTCTAGCCCACGGTCGCCTCTATAAGGTATAATAATTAAATAAGAAACTGATTATTAGTACTCAAAAAGACTATAATATTCTTGATCGTAACTGTAAGCTTTTTAAAAAGAATAAACGGCTGATACTTCTTAATATTTTGTAGACAGAGTGTTGAATACATCAGAGCAGGTAAATGTGTTTTGATATAATAAGCTTGCTTAAAATAATGTACTATATTATTTCGTTTTGTACCTAGTTTATCAATGCTGAATAATTATTTTATTAAAGCACCAACAGCATGGTTAGCAAAAGGCAATATTTAAGAAATAACCATTAAGTAAATACTTTCTAATCGATTCTCGAATTTTTAGGAATTTTTACTAAAAATGAACATACAATAGCTGTTTTAATATAAATGCAAATTATTCTGTGTAAGTGAACAATTGCCCCTAAATTAAATAGCTACAACAAATATTAACTTCAGATATTCAATGTTTCAAATGGAAGCTAATTTAACGGAATTTCATATATAGGGTGTTTAATTTAAAAAAATGAGTAGAAACGTATTTTGTGAATAATTATCGCCCTATATAACACGTTGGAATGCGTTTTAACTGACTACATGCGTTTGAAGACCAAGGGTATCACAAGTGAAGTATTTTTGTATAGGTACATTTGTACTAATCGTCTTTATTTCTTACAAGATACCAGTACAGCAAATTTCTTTAAATATTCGCCTAAACAATTAAAATAACTCTCGAAAATCAAAATGTGTAAAAATAAGTAGAGTGTTTAGTTTTGTGTTTATGCTTTTTAGGAAGTACCCTGTACAATAAAGATATTTTTAAACGTGCAGTTTATAGTTCTTCATAACTTTTCTGAATGATTTGAATGGATATTTTTCATGATTTAAATTGTCGTTCTGTTGGGCTACCTTCTATGTAGAGTAAAAATAATTATGGTTAAAGGAGTAGAATTTTTCTTGCTATTGCAAACAGATTATATACATTTCATTTGGGCTCTACTTCAACTACGAATAAGTTATGTATTAAAATTTCTACGCAAACATTGATTTCTGAAGCAAATTTTCCACCTTCAGTTACTTTTCTTAAAAAAGTTAAGTACCCAAGTCAAAACTAACAGAGTATAATAATGTTTATATGTTTACTCAAAACTTTTTTCAATATCCGAAAGCTATTGGCTTCAAAACTTCAAGTAGAGCACGTTTGAGCAGTAAGTCAGGCAAGTTCTGCCGAATCCTTCCTGGAACGCGTCCCCGAACGAGCAGCGTTCCTCTGGCCGAATAAATACAATGACAGGATTAAAATCTCATCCTATTGAAGTACACAAGATGGATTATTTACGGTGTAACACCCGTGGAGCTACCATCATTAGTGGTTTTCTATTACAATTTTTATGATGGTTTAACGTATATCATCCTGGAATCCTTTTAGTAGCACATGTTTTATTATCAAAAGGAAAAACAAAAGCCAAGACTAATTTGCACCTACGTACCTCAAGCCTCTTAAATTTTAAAGAAGTGTCTATGTCTGATGAAAAGTCTGGAAACAAAATACAAAGTGAAACGTGAAACGGACGAGAAAATTAATAAAAACTCAAGCTAAGCCCTAACAAAGGACAAGTTGATTGAACGAGGATCCTGCCTTTTAATTATATCCCAACGTCTCAGATCGTTGCTAGAACTAGTTACCTTTAGGTTTATACAAACTGACATATTAATTTGGGTAGATTCGAAGACTGGGACACGAATTTACTGCGGATATTAAGAATTTTATTGCCGTATACTTTTTTAAATTCTATTACCGTTCTAGTGTTCTAAAATATCTATAGTTGTTGCAGTAATAATGATAGTCTCCGTTGTTCAAATCTGATCAAGTTGGCCAATGGCGAATTAGTTTTATGTGGTTGTTTATTATTCAGTCGGTTATGACATTTGACAACTAATTTCTAAACGTTGTCTTAGCGTTTCGTAGATAATTGTTATTAAATCGCGTAATTATATTGTTTTTGTGATATTTTCCTGCGACTACACACATGTTATTGCTTCAGAACTACGAATTATGGAATTTGGAAGTATAATATACAAAACTCATTGGAAAAATATGCGCCGAATTTCAAAATGGCTGTCGTTGACTATAAATAGTTTCAAGAGTCTTTGTAAACTGCCAGGTAAACGATAATCCTAATTTACAACTATTCAAATATAATGTATTATATTCAATCTACCATGCTTTACTTTAAGCCGTCTGTCTCGGTTGTTATAGTACCAGTTTTGGTAATCGTAAACCAGGTACCATCAGAACTTTTCTTGCCCTTTAGACAGGTTCGATTCGCTTCCTACCAGCAACACGTGGTTAATCCACAAACGGTTGACGTAGTAGTAGCAAATAGGTCTTTAATGTTCCTTTTCGCTAACACCAGGTTTTTCTTCTAATCATCGCTACTTCCATGTTCATCGTCTTCCGTATCCTCATCTTCTCCCTTTCTGACCTCCTGAATATCAGGATGTCTGTCCAAGCCAGGGAGTTCAGGGGGTGTTGTGAAGACTTGATGCCTCAGTCGAACAGATACTTCATATTCTCCTAGACAGTTTCCTTACGCCTTCTACATACCTGGCATGTCGGATCGTCCTCAACACCCACAAGATTTAGGGATCTTCTGAGTCTGTAGTGTCCTTTAAGGACTCCTATTAATAGGTTTATAGCCCATCGACTTCTTCTTAGTAGCAAGATCGACTTAGATTTTTCGGACCGGCTGTCTGCAGCCACTGATCCTCTTCCAGTGGCCCTTCAGTTTCGCGTATGCCCATGCAGTTAGGGCTGATCTGATCTGATGCCTTAAAATCCTTAGGAAGAGTTCCGGTCCAAGGCAGGTATCCCCGGACCCCAGCTTAGTATGTTTGTCAACCTTCTCGTTGCCAGGAACCCCGCAGTGTCGCGGTAGCTACATCAGTTTTTCTTCAACCTTGCAAGCTCTTCTAAAGTGTCTCCACATTCCTGAACGAGGACAAACCTCTGTCTGGGCGAGCAGAAAGGTTTAAGGGCTGCTTGGTTGTCGGAACAGATGTAAACCATTCGTTCCGCATCCATTTTTACCACCGTCAGAATGGCACAACCACCCGGCTGAAAAACCGTGGTGTACCCTTTAGTTCTCTAGGTAAATACTGGCTCCCGGAAACTTTCTAGTAGCTATAAGTGAACCGTCTGTACAGCAGATCAGGGAGGACGAGGGAGATTTACTTCCTTACGCTCCCACTACTCCTTGCTTGGGACTGCAAGTGTACTTTCTTTCCAACCTCAGTCAGTCTTCCGCTTCTACTACTCTGCAAGTGGAAAGAGAGAGTGCTTTTTTCACTAGCTCGGCCTTATCTACATTACCTGCGACCATTCCCTTGCTTTGACAGCCCCGTTGTCCCGCATTCTAAGATGGGCCGTCATAGATTCCTAAATATAAGCGAAAAAGAACGAGAGGAAAGCAAGCTTTCATTGTTGTTTAACATGAGGCAGAAAGTGCTACCAGAAAGAATAGTAGTGGGCGACCTCTGGCGGACGTGGTATCAGAAAAATAATGGAGAATGGTCTGTTATAGTATCTCTTGTAATAAATAATCTCATTTTACGCGAATGAGCTATTATAAGCAATATTATGTTATAATTAATAGTGCGGTTATGTATGCGCCAAGCAGCTAGGACATAGGTTTGTGGTGTTATCTTCAAGACTATTTGACGTAATGCCAGTAAACTGTATGATTCCAACAGAATTTCGTTGATATTAATAGAAATACAATCAACTCTAAATTAGTGTTTTGAAAATATATAAAATTATGTATGGGTGACCAATTACTAGGTGAAACATTTCATATTTTAAAGACTGTTAAGTAAAAAAAATGGATAATAACTTCAGATGTAAATTACTATCATTAAAAGTCTAATGCAGTATAGTCTTCCCTTTTCCTTCTTGTATTTTATTATTTATTTTCTAGTATGTACTCTCTAGTACCTAACTGTTAGTTTCCAAATAAGACAACGTATTTTACGTATATTAAAAAATTCTCTTGTGAATTCGATCGCAATCTGTTATTTTAACTTCTTGCAGTTGTCATACGAAGGAAGATATTTTTCACTAGGAAAAGCTGTGAAAATATTATCAATCTCTATTTTCAAAGAATTGTATTTACAACAACAAAAATAAAAATATTCAAAATTGATTTTAACTTTTTTGTTCATAAAATAGTATAATGATTGAGATGGTCTTCAGAAAGTTGGTGATTGGTGATTGTTTTTTTTAACTTACCTACAGTATAACTTGAGAATATTGTATCGTACTGACTTTCTGAAAAAAAAAATAGTATTTAAGATTTTAACGAAACTACCCGTTTATAAAATAATGCATCGACACAATAAATTTTTGAAAACATTATGTAGGCGTAAGGGTATAGTTTGCTGAGAATGGTTATTATTATTAAAATATTAGTATGAACTTCAACGAAGTAAGGTAATCAACAATTAATAAATGGTTACTATTGTTGAACAAACTCTCTAGCTTTACTATTAGGGCCCCAACTATAATTCGGAAAATCTCATTTATCCAAAAACCTAGAATGTGATGGACAAACACGATGTGGAGTCATTTACTCGCCCTTAAGAATTAGATGTATAGCATGTATTTTGAATTGTAAAAATAAAATAATTATATTTGAAAAAATATTTGATTATTGAATTTTTTAAAACGATAGAATTCCGAAAGATCTAAAAAACTGTTTTTTATTTAATAGTGAAACTCTTTTAAATCTTCTGGAAAATTTAAAAATGTTAGATTTAAACGCTCAATGATTCAGAAAGAAGTAGTTGCGTTCTTAGAAACCTATTTATTCAGTACATCTAAAGCGTTAGAATTTTAATTTAAATAAAAGTTAGCATAATAATTTTTTTGAATCTCTCTTTCTCTCTCTCTTTCGCTCTCTCTCTCTCTCTCTCTCTCTCTCTCTCTCTCTCTCAGTCATCAATTTTTCATCTTGGACATACGTGGATTCAAAAGTTTAGAAATTAATAAATCATATTTTTCAAAAGCGGGTTTAAGATTTACATTCTATTTTTGGGTATAATAACAATCTGGGAGGACTGCATAACTGCCATACCATAGATTCAAATTAACGCTCATACAGATTTTTGAACATTTAAACTCCAATGCTCGTTTATCAAATACTAGCTTTAGCTACTATTTTCTGTTTGCTTAACGTATGTAGACGGCAAAATTACTTCGCTTTTACGACAACCGCACTTGGGTACAGCATTTGCAACACACGCAATATGTGCAGGATATTATGTTTATGTAGGGCGTATTTAATGTAAGCTTGTCGCAACTTACAATATTGATAGAAATATAACAATATAAATATTGTTGTAAGCTTACAATGTATTAATTATGGGAAAATACAGGCTCATTTTTAATGATATTGTTTATAGACGCTGTTTTAAATTAATACAAAGAATGTAATTAAATGTCACGTCTGAAAACACAGTTTGCATTCTTCTGTGGAATGTTTAAAATAGCATTCTGCTTCAAGGATTAGCAAAAGAAGAAAGTTACTACAGAAAACGTCTTTGTATATTACACCAAGTACTTTATAGACGTCTGCTGGATTTTAATATTTCACCAAATTTATTCGCTAATTAAAATGAAGGCTCTTTTATTAACGTGGGCGTGTTTATTTCAGGATTTACTCTTAATTATAAAAATTAAATTTACTTACTATTAATTTCTAGCAATTTAGTCTACAATGAAAATTTGAAGAGCTTGTAATTGTTTGCGTCGCAAGTTGCCTATTTATATCATCGTTTGTAATACTGGGGAATGTAACGAACTTAAGTACCTAAGTTATGAGAAATTGATGATTTATATCGTACAAAATGTGCCAGTGAGCTTTGATAAAAGACAGAAAGAATCAATGGCCGTATCAAACCATCAATTCGTCATTGATTACCATTCAGAGTTATGACAGTCGTATTCGTGACTGTGAATACATCTAGTTAACCATTCATACACGTTAACAAAGCGGGAATCCCATATATTAAAATCCCGCGAACCCAAAACATGCAGCATCCTTACAGCTTGGCAAATAAGGGCGAATTTATTTTTGCATACGAACCTCAATATATCAAGCAGATACACAATATGAGCCGTACCCTTTTTTGCATACTTTTTCGTGTGTATAACCCTTTAAAAAATTCCCACCCCATAATAATATATGCGCGTCACCCCAGCCCTGTCTTCAGGGTGTTTTTTATTGTGTATACGTAACCCTTTCACCCCAGAATCTGACACCAACCTATTATTTTGTATCACAAAAAATCGGAGCAAACGAACTGTGTCAAGATTTTCTTCAGCCCTACGACCCTGACCTTTAAATTACAATGCGAGCTTCCGAAAATAATGCGGAGCTTCCGTTAAAAGCGGGATATCTGTCTTCGGCATTCATACTTTCGGCATGTAACGTTATCTAATAATAATGTGGGGCACCTAGAAATATTTTAGTATTCCGATTAAAGCTCCGAAGGGAGAGTAATTTAGTAATCGCACGTAACTTTGTTTAGATGGGAGTTGCGAGACTGATTCAATATTCAAGTGAGAAATTGTGCGGCTTTGCAATCACTGTGCAATTTCCTAATTACGCCACCGAAGGGCTTATAACATTTATTGATAATTATTTATTCACAGGCGTTTACTGTACTGACACATGACTAGGTCGCATTTATACAGCGCAAATAAATTACCTACACATCCATTCTCTGGCAAATTTTGGGAGACGAGAATTACACTGTTAACTTCATTTTACTCGTGTTATAATAAGCAGAACACGCTAAATGCGCACACAGGAAGTTCTATTGGCACTTTGATATATGTTGTAGATACTTCGATATATGACAATTAATTGGATACTCCAATTTACGTATTTTCGGTTAAACAAGGTACTTATTAAACAATTACGTAACAATCTGCCTAATAATATTGATTTTTAGGGGGCCTAAATAGGAACGAACATACTGATTCAAAATCTGTCCAGCAAAACACGTTTGAAGATGCAGTGGAAGCAAGTGAGAGATATACAATTATATGAGGATAAATAAGAATGTCTATGCAATTTGTTCATAACATACACAATCAAGTGTGATTGTTTTTGTATTATCTTTAGTATACTATTAAATTATTTAACTTTTAGGTGAACTTATTAGTATTAATAGACATTTAGCTATAAATTTACAAAAATTCATACCTGTACATTGTTCTAAAATGCAGTTACACAATTAAACAAATTTGTTTCTGCTTAAAATGCCCATCTCTACATCATAGTATGATGATATTGTATTGATCAAAAATTGTATTTAGAAAGGGTTTCAAGAACAAATCTAATCATTTTATTAATTATCATAGAACAATCCTAGAATTGCATCACTGGTACTTGAAATACTTGGTAGTTGAAGAGCAAGAGATCCTCAATAGAACGACCAAAGCGAGCAAAATATATTACGCACTGAGTAAAACAGTCATTGCAAAGAAGGAAGTCAGTATACAGACAAAACTACAAATATACAGCAGCACATATGATTCAACTTTAACCTATGGATCTGAGAGCTGGCCGATACAGGATAAAACTAGAAGTAAAATAACAGCGGGAGAAATGAAATACCTGAAAAGATTGGTGGGTAGGACCAAAAGAGACCGCGTAAGAAACTTAGTTACCAGAGAGGTGTGTGGTGGAAAGTTGGCAAATCATTCAATTCCCCAGCATTATTACGCGACAAACAAAGCTTGTCCTGCAACCCACTACACATCATTCCCCATTTCGGATGGCAATCTCGGGACGTCCACTTTAGTCCAATTTTTTTTGCAAATGAATAGTGTCAGTATGCTAATAGACGACAAACAGAGTTAAACAATTGCTTCATTTCAGCCAAACTCTGCTATGGCTGACGAAATTAAATTAAATTACAGTAAAAATCGCTTATGAGACATTCAATATTAGTCCATTATAACCAAGTGTCTATCTTATGCAAATTTCTTCTCAAACAAATACCATAGCATGTTTCCAATTCGAGTATTTGCCAAAAAGCCAGACCAGTATATGCAACTGCAATAGGAGGTCTTGTTCTTCGTGTGCTTCCTTCCAATGACTTATTTCTATTGTGCAAAAAGCGTAAGGTATGTGTAACGTGCATATTTTACATATATAAAGATGAAAGTTGCTCGTTTTGTAATTGAGGATTTGTCAAAAATCCGGACTAGCAGGGGCAACTAACCACCACAGTACGAATTCTTGTACTTCGTGGGCTTCCTTCTAATATCTTATTTGTATTGTGCAATAATCGTATGGTTTGTGTAATGTGCATTTTTTTTTACATATATACTGACAATTTATTTAATTAAATTAAATTTCATAATTTTTGTATCAAGCAAATTTCCATTGTAGTGGTAGCTGGATCGCCTTGTTTGATTTATTATATGATTTGAAAAAATTTTCTTAAAATCCATCAGATTTATCGAGCAATACAAAAAAAATTCCAAACGATGAAAGTTGCTCGTTTTGTAATTGAGGATTTGTCAAAAATCCGGACTAGCAGGGGCAACTAACCACCACAGTACGAATTCTTGTACTTCGTGGGCTTCCTTCTAATATCTTATTTGTATTGTGCAATAATCGTATGGTTTGTGTAATGTGCATTTTTTTTTACATATATACTGACAATTTATTTAATTAAATTAAATTTCATAATTTTTGTATCAAGCAAATTTCCATTGTAGTGGTAGCTGGATCGCCTTGTTTGATTTATTATATGATTTGAAAAAATTTTCTTAAAATCCATCAGATTTATCGAGCAATACAAAAAAAATTCCAAACGATGAAAGTTGCTCGTTTTGTAATTGAGGATTTGTCAAAAATCCGGACTAGCAGGGGCAACTAACCACCACAGTACGAATTCTTGTACTTCGTGGGCTTCCTTCTAATATCTTATTTGTATTGTGCAATAATCGTATGGTTTGTGTAATGTGCATTTTTTTTTACATATATACTGACAATTTATTTAATTAAATTAAATTTCATAATTTTTGTATCAAGCAAATTTCCATTGTAGTGGTAGCTGGATCGCCTTGTTTGATTTATTATATGATTTGAAAAAATTTTCTTAAAATCCATCAGATTTATCGAGCAATACAAAAAAAATTCCAAACGATGAAAGTTGCTCGTTTTGTAATTGAGGATTTGTCAAAAATCCGGACTAGCAGGGGCAACTAACCACCACAGTACGAATTCTTGTACTTCGTGGGCTTCCTTCTAATATCTTATTTGTATTGTGCAATAATCGTATGGTTTGTGTAATGTGCATTTTTTTTTACATATATACTGACAATTTATTTAATTAAATTAAATTTCATAATTTTTGTATCAAGCAAATTTCCATTGTAGTGGTAGCTGGATCGCCTTGTTTGATTTATTATATGATTTGAAAAAATTTTCTTAAAATCCATCAGATTTATCGAGCAATACAAAAAAAATTCCAAACGATGAAAGTTGCTCGTTTTGTAATTGAGGATTTGTCAAAAATCCGGACTAGCAGGTGCAACTAACCATAGTACTCATTCTTGTATTTCGTGGGCTTCCTTCTGATGTCTTATTTGTATTGTACAAAAGTCATATGGTATGTGTAATGTGCATTGTTTACATATATATTGTCAATTATTTATTTAAATTACATTTTATTATTTTTTGTAAAAAACAAACTCCAATGTAGCGACAGCTAAATCGCCTTGCTTGATTTATTTTATGATTTGAAAGAACTTTTATAAAATCCGTCAGATTTACCAAGCAATACAAAAAAAATTCCTAACGATGATAGTTGCTCATTTCGTAATCGAGGATTTGTAAAAAATTCGGACTATCAGGTGCAACCACATTATGAATTCTTGTTCTTCGTGTGCTTCCTTCTAATATCTTATTTGTATTGAGCAAACAGCGTATGGTATGTGTAATGTGCATTTTTTACATATATGCTGTCAAATTATTTATTTAAATTTTATCTTATAATTTTTTATACTAAGCAAAACTGCAATGTAGTGATAGCTAGATAGCCATGCTTGATTTATTTTATGATTTTCAAAGCACTTTCATAGAATCCATTAAGGTTTATCAAGCTTTTCAAAAAACATTCCATATCATGAAAGTGGCTGGTTTCGTAATCGAGAAGTTGTCAAAAATCCAAACTAACAGGTGCAACCAACCACACTACGAATTCTTGTTGTTCGTGAGCTTCCTTCTAATAACTTATTTGTATTGTGCAAAATGGTATGTGTAATGTGTATTTTTTTTACATATGTATTGTCAATTTATTTATTTAAATTATATCTTATATTTTTTTTGTACAAAACAAAACTCCAATGTAGTGATAGCTAGATCGCCTTGCTTGATTTATTTTATGATTTGAAAAAACGTTCATAAAATCCATCAGATTTATCAAGAATACAAAAAATTTGCAAACGATGAAAGTTGCTCATTTCGTAATCGGGGATTTGTACAAAAATCCGAACTAGCCGGTGCAACCATAGCACGAATTCTTGTTCTTTGTGTACTTCCTCCTAATAAGTTATTTGTATTTGCAAAATGCATATGGTATGTGTAATGTGTATTTTTTTACATAGGCACTGTCAATTTATTTATTTAAGTTAAATCTTATAATTATTTTTGTACAGAGCAAAACTCCAATGTAGTGATAACTAGATCGCCTTGCTTGATTTGTTTTATGATTTGAAAAGACGTTCATAAAATGCCTCAGATTTATCAAGAATACAAAAAATTTCCAAACGATGAAAGTTGCTCATTTCGTAATCGGGGATTTGTAAAAAATCCGGACTAGCCGGTGCAACCATAGTACGAATTCTTGTTCTTTGTGTACTTCCTCCTAATAACTTATTTGTATTGTGCAAAAAGCGTATGGTATGTGTAATGTGTATTTTTTTACATATGCACTGTCAATTTATTTATTTAAATTAAATCTTATAATTTTTTTGTACAAAGCAAAACTCCAATGTAGTGATAGCTAGATCGCCTTGCTTGATTTATTTTATGATTTGAAAAACGTTCATAAAATGCCTAAGATTTATCAAGAATACAAAAAATTTCCAAACGATGAAAGTTGCTCATTTCGTAATCAACGATTTGTAAAAAATCCTGGCTAGCCGGTGCAACCATAGTACGAATTCTTGTTCTTTGGGTACTTCCTCCTAATAACTTATTTGTATTGTGCAAAAAGGGTGTGGCATGTGTAACGTGCATTTTTTACATCTATACTATCAATTTATTTATTTAAATTAAATCTTATAATTATTTTGTAGAAAGCAAAACTCCAATATAGTGATAGCTAGATCGCCTTGCTTGATTTATTTCATGATTTTCAAAGAACTTCATAGAATCCGTCACATTTATCAAGGAACGAAAAAATAATTCCAAAAGATGAACTTTGCTCATTACGTAATCGAGAATTTGCCAAAAATGCGGACTAGCAGGTGCAACCACAGTACGAATTCTTCTCTTTCGTGTGCCTCCTTTGAATAACGGACAGTGGACCTATCATAGGTTTGCCGGTCATCGCGCACAATGATGGACAGAGAAGGTGGGTGGAAGAAAGTGACAGACTACATGCGTCACGAGCCGTGTACACTTAGCAACAGAAGTTTAGAAGTTAGCTTGCAATAGACCAGTGGTGTATTTGTAATAATTATAATTTATAAATTAGTGAAGTGTGAAGTAAGTAAGTGAATAAACACTAATCTTTAGTTGTTTATAATTACAAAATAAGCAGAAAATAAGCATCAAACTAAATTATAAGCATAAGGTAAGACTTTTTCTTTAACTGTACTAGCGATCTTAACAGCTCGAAGCGAGCCAGTGCTCACATTGGCTCACCGGCAAAGCTAAGTTAGGTCCACTGTACGTATGTTATGAAGGAAAACAGTGTATTGCATATATTATATAATGTGCATTTTAAAATGTATACGAGGGATTGATTTATTTAAATTAATATTGTTATTTTTTATGTGTAACAAGAACTTCAACGTAGTAATAGCTAGATCACGTTAAGGAAGGCCGTGGAACTTAATCTAGTAAAAAATGGGAAACAACTGTTTAGAATCCATCAACGTTTTTCAAGCAACTTAAAGAGCTTCTCGATCACTTAAAGTTTCTAGTTGAAAGGACTGTTATAGAATCCATCAAGTTTATTCAAGCAATTCAAACGTTAACCTCTACCAGGAAAGCTATAGGATGATCGCACTTGGAAGTAAATATTTTGAGTTTTAGACCAAAAAATAATTGTAGTACTGAACCGGACTTTGATAATCTTTAAATAATTATAAAAAATGACATAAACTTTTGTTGGTCATATCGTGTAAACTTTTTTAATATATTATTCTACCACGAATGGCATTCAAATAAATTCCGAGGTGGCAAAAATAACAAGCTGATATGTTCGTTTACTTAAAAATATCAAATGATTAATAAATGATATATTTTTAGTGAGCGATGTACGGGATTGAAAGTACAAACCAGAATTCTTTTTAGTGGAAGCCATCACGTATGCCCTTTGCTTTGAGAATGACGTAATCTATTAAAAGATTCATGACAATGTAACATAAACGTGGAGGATGGGATTATCTCCAGATAAACTTGCAAGGCTTTTTACATTTAAAAGGTTATATAGTGCAGCCGGAAATACATTATGAAGTCTTAGCAAAACCCTCTTTATTTTCTGTAGACATAAATTTTCCAATTTCGCTCGCCCTTCTTATGGATCTCTAGTTTATTCTGGAGGGTTTGCAAACTACTTCGAAACTAAATTAAGCCTTGGAGGAGGCATCTGTGACCACACCCTGGATGTTGCGAGCGAACATTTGCATGTGACGTATTTTATTGCTGCCATCAAGATAAACTCACGCTCGTTTAGAATGTGATGGAGCAATGAGTTTCTGCAACTTTACAATACATCGTTTGATCTTCACATTCGACTAAAGATATCTTTGCAAATCCTTCGCATTCGGTTGTGTTTACGAAAATTCCACCTGCGCGGAAAAACCTTTTTTCGGCTACTTAAATATACGCCCGCTGTTTGAATCTGCTACCTAAATTGCTTTCCCTTAGAAAAGCTCCCCTTCGCACCTAATTAATAGCTTTCAAATGCAGGAAATTTCTATGTTTAGCAACTACACGTATAATAATAATAATTAATTTTATAGGTACACTGACGGTAGAAGGTGCTGAAATAGTCTTTGAAAGGAAAAATAATTGAAATCATTGTTAATATTGAATTGAAGAAAATATGGCGTTAAAAAATTTTGATTACGGTGGGTTTTTTAAATTAAATATTTTATAATTAGTTAAGGTACAGGGTGAGTCTGAAGAATGTTCACAAAGTATTTTAATTAATATTTCCAGCAACCATGATTCAGTGTTGCGGATGTTTAGGTCGAATGAACCGAAAATGGTTTGTGGAAAAGTGTTGATGCATTAATTATGTACTTTCAGGTATAAATCGTATGCGGTTAATAAATATACGCAGGTTAATTGTATAGAACACGTTGAGTTCCAGTATTAATCTACGAACAAATAAATATAATAAAAATAACAGTCAGCTGTGGAAATGCATTATTTTAAATGAGACCAAACAAAATTTATGATTTTAGATACATTTTTAACTCTATTCATACTTCATTATTGACAGCCTTTTTGTCCCACTACTGGGCATTGGCCTCTTCTCTGCCACGTGTTTCTCCTCAGCGCTAAGTTAGAAACACGGAGGACCTACAGTTTAACGTCGAATCCGAACGACAGAAATTCCGGAGAAGATTTTTAGCATTAAGATCCCACGGTTGCAAGCCGGATTGGGAAATTGTGTGTGGTGGGTAGCGGAAAAGATTTTTATAAATCTGCATAATAATGCTTAGGTTTCAAACCCAAGCTAGAATCGACATTTAAGTCAAGAAGCGAGCGCTCTACCAACTGAGCTACAACCACACCATACTTAAGCATATAATAATAAAACCCATATAAGAAAAAGATTTATATAAAAAAACATTTATGTCAAACACGATCAGCAGAATCTGTATTAACTATGAATACAGTATCACTGTTAAAAACGATCTGCATTTGAATTAGGCCAATAAAAGTAAAAATGTTTTACAGGGAGACCCGTAAGTTGAACTGAACCGCCTCGTAGCATTGTTCGACAGTGTATACTGAACACAAAACAGCCAAAATATATATTTTTCTCAGGCTAGTTCCTTCACACAAGCTTTTTAAACTTTGGAATTCGAATGCTGCATATCTTTAATAATAAAGCTTAACTAATAAATATTATCGATGAAAATAGTTCTTCATCAATAAACTTAATATAACAATGAAAATGACTTCTGTACAAGTTCACAAATTGCAGATTTTTGATACTACCATTTTCTTGAAAACTCGAGAATTAGATATGGCATCAAGGCTGATAGTAATTTCCATTTAATTAGCCACTATTTTTCGAATTTTACAGCTATAGTGGAATACGTATTTGCTCAGTACACTGACATGATTTGGATTCTTGAAGAGGTTGGTGGTAATTGTAATGCAGCGCCAAGGCTCTATGCGGAAGGCTATCCAAATAGAAGACATCCAAACCCCACAGTTATTAAACGAGCTGACCAACGACTACGAAGAGGGGAAGTGTTGGTCTAAGAAGAGGTGGTGATGGTCGTCCATTTATGCTAAGACTGCCCAATATTGTAGATAACGTGTTAGATTTAATTGAATGGGGGCCCATGAGTAGCGTACATGGTGTTTCTCGGATTATAGACATACCCAAGTCGACAGTACACTGAATATAACACGACAATGGCCTATATTCATTTCGAATAACGATAGTACGACACTTCTTACAACAGGAGTATAATGCACGATTGCTGTTATTATTTTTACTGTATCCACTGCTATGGTATAGACTTTATATTAACCTTTTTTTTTCCTTCACGGCGTAAGTCATATGACCTAAATATATCAATTAGAGTTACAGGTATGAAAGCAAAGGGAGTACTTAGTTATATTGATGAACACTTCAGCTTCAAGGTGATATATGTCTTATATACTCTTTACTGGCTTTAAAAGCAAAAACATTTTACACAGACATGTGGCTTTGCTAGAAATATGAGCAGGGAATATGTTAGGATGACTAGTTACTGTTATCAATTTCGCTGTGTTCATTAGAAACAATATTTATTATAATTAAACTAAACGAGTTCAAGACTACTCACGTAGACTTTACCAAAGTTAGTAGAACATGAGATGAATACAAAGTATCTTAGTATGACTCCTGATGCCAAACTGCCTTGGAAAGTGCATGTAAAAAAGGAAGGAGCAGCGTTTGGTTTGAAGTTTAAGCAACTCTACTGGCTCCTTAGAAGTAATTCCAAGTTGTCAGTTCATAATAAAATACTGATTTACAACCAGATCCTGAAACCAATATGCCTCTATGGCATCCAACTATGGGAATGTGCCAGTGAGAGTAACATAAAAATTATTTAAACATTCCAGAACAAAGTGTTGTGTAATATAGTCAATGCCCCTTGCTATGTTCGCAACTATGACCTACATCGCGACCTTAGAATCCGAACTGTCAAGGAAGAGATCAAAAGGTTTGTTGGCAAGCATGTAGCTACACTTCACCTTTATGTAAATGTAAATTGTTACAAGTTACTTAAATAATGTATTTTGAGAAAACTGGATTGGAAGAGCAGCTGTGCATCCATGGCTACTAAAACGTTGCGATGTTACTCCATTAGACTTTTTTCTTTGGGGTGCAATTATAGAATAGTATATAATTACAGTAATAAATAAACATGATGTACAAAATAGAATAATTGAGGCTTGTAGATAAATTACACCTGCTTACACTTGCTTGAGTCCATTAGTTGCTTTTAAATCTAATTAGCAAGTATGTGGAAATGGATGAAGGCAACTAAACATTTATTGAATTAAATTCAACTTTGATGTTTTTATTTTTTGTTTTTCTTCACTTAGTTTAAGTTTAGTGCGGTTGGATCAATGGGTAATTTTCTTCTTCTTTAGGTGCTATCGATTATCAATGTTTGCGACCATGTCACCATCTTTTTCTCCACCCCGGGTTATATTGAATGATTCTTGAACTCCCAGACCGGTCCAATTTCTCAAATTTCTAAACCATGACATTGCTCTTCGTCCGACTCTTCTCCCACCCATTATTATTAGTTGCAACATTCGGTATTTGCCTTCACGCATTATATGTCCTAAATATTCGGCTTT
>JABXWE010001845.1:0-13553 GCA_014611495.1 Limonius californicus
CGATTAAACCTAATATACCTTAGGCAGAAAGTCCTTCCTTAAGAAGTTATAGGGCCTTAAAGTTCAATTTTTTATTTTTTCTTTTTATTGTAATTTCCACAAATCTAAAGATATTTCTTTCAAATTTGGTACACATACTTATCATTATGTCGTACAGTGACATAATTATTTTGATTAACCAGACTTGACCGTAAGAGGCACTTAACCTACCACTGAAATTTTATATTGGCTCTAACTTTGTTATTAGTAGATCATTTTAAAATTTTAAATTATTTTCTGAAAGATAATTAAGAACTACAAAAATAAAGTACTCTTAGTTTATACGCGTATGCTTGCCCCAAGTTTTGGGTTGTCGTTACGACGTGCAATTATCAGGTAGCCATGATCGCAAAAACAATGGGCAGTGCTTGTGACCTACAGTTAAGAACAATGCTAAGTCAATTAAATACTTTGGTGTTATAGAAATTGTATTTTTAATTTCTGTTTTGTGTTTACGAAAATGCAGCGACGTTCGTTATGTCGAGGCATTTTCGTAAATGAATATTAGGTTTAATCGGTTTATTTTAACCTAAAGAATCTATCACTAAACGCTGGCCCATTCTTTCTGAGACACCCTGTATATACAGAGCTTCCCAAAAGTAACGGATAAATTCTATAAAATCGTTAAGAAAAATATTTCATAAAAATACTCGGACACGTCGATTTTTATTTTTAAATTTACAGATGTAATTTTCAAGCCCCCATCCCTCAACCCCTAAGCCTTAGCAACTCCAACTTTAAAATTTCAAATAGCAAAGTACACCTTCTGATACCTCATCTGAGAGCTTTCTTTATGCTGAATACTACAGAAAAAAGTTTTTCAAAATCGGTTGATAAATAACGGAGATATTTACCAAAATGTATTCAAATGAAAGTGCCAATATTCGAGCAGGCGTTGATACGGTTCAAGCAGTGAGTGATAAAAACAATTGAAGTTTATCGTACTCAGTACGTTTTAATGTTTTTTAATGTGTTTATGTAGTATTTTTAAGTTTGGGCGAAGAAAACTTTTTTTCTTATGAAAAAAAACTTTTTCTTTTATGAAAAAAAAATTTTTTTTTCTTAATTACTCAAAACCCATCGCAATGTTTACAGGATGTACTGAGAACATAAACTTCAATTGTTTTTACCACACATTGCTAGAACCGTATCAACGCCTGCTCGAATATTGGCACTTTCATTGCAATACATTTTGGTAAATATCTCCGTTATTTATCAACTGATTTTGAGAAACTTTTTTTTGTTGTATTAAGCTTAAGGAAAGCTATCAGATGAGGTATCAGAAGGGGTATTTTGCTATTTGAAATTTTAAAGTTGGAGTTGCTAGGGCTTAGGGGTGGGGGTTGACAATTACATCTCTAAATGACAATTTAAAAATAAGAATCGACGTGTTCGAGCATTTTTATGAAATATTTTTCTCAACGATTTTATAGAATTTATCCGTTACTTTTGGGAAGCGCTGTATTATAATATATTATTATAATTATAATACAATTACAAAAACAACAACGGTTGCAGTGAGGGACATATAAACATGTATGTGACTGTTATCATTGTGAACAGAGGCTAAGAGAGTTTGTTGTTTATTCAACATTAACTGATTATTCGCCAATTTTCGTGTATTGATGGGTATTAAACTCAATTTAGAAATATTAATTGAGTTTGTCTCATTGATATTAAGTTTATTAATGTTAGGTATTTGAAGGATGTTAATTTTATTAGAAGTAGTTTTCATATTCAATAATAAGGTATCATGGTTAATTAAAACAGAACAACCAGACGTCAAATGTATAGCATTTGAAAACATGATTAATTGCTTATAATTTTTATTAATACATTTGGGCACAAGGGCACGTGCCCACCCAACCACCAAGATAAGCACAGAAAGAAATTCGCATGTAATTCAGTGCATTATTTTAATTTCATTATTTTAACGATGGTATCAAATTTTCCTTCCGCACCAAAGGCGCGGCTAACACGCTCAAAACTATGTTCCGGGAACGCTCTGATTTGTACCTATGTGATACCCGGGCCAGTTAAGGCCCACGGAAACTCACTGGATATTCTTTATCCCCGGGGCAATTAAGGCCCACGGAAACTCACTGGATATTCTATGTTAAATTGAAACTCGCATTCTCATTTGGAAGTTGTTTATTTTGGATATTCTTTTGAGGGGAGCCGGTGAGCGACTGCCTCAATGGCCCCTTGCCAAGGAAAGAGGGAGGAGCCTGTGCGAATAACGACGGAAGGCGGATCCTGTGCAAATAAGGGGTGGAGCCTGTGCAAATAATGCACTGTGAGCTCCCCCTGCCTTGGAGGCGATCACTCGGATCTGGCAGAAACACAACAAAATATAACAATTACATAGGAACACAAGAACAAAAAAAAATGGGAATTATAACTACTATATACACTACTAAACTAAATTTGTCTGTTAATTGTTCACACTTCACACTGCACACTTCACCCACTAACGCACTGGTTCACCTGGTGCTCGCCGGATGTCGTCTACGTGGATCTTCACTGCATCGCCGTCTGGCCTACGGACCCAGTAGGTGGTGGTGCCAGCTGGCTCGATGCTTGTTCTCGGGCCCGTCCAGCGAGGGTCAGTCCACCCCCTAGCGGTTGGGTAGACGCGGAGCAGGACTTGGTCGCCTGCCCGGAAAGCGGTTGTAGCGGCTCCGTCTCCGGCGTACCGGGCGCGGTACCGGTATTGGTTGCGGTGTACCTCCTGGATCCGCTGCTGTCGAGCTTCTCCCTGATTCTCGGCGTCCGGTTCGTTGGCGGCAGTAGCTTGCCATTCCCCGGGTCGTGGGAGCTCGTAGCCGAGGAGGGCTTTACTTGGTGTGAGACCGGTTGCAGCGTTTCGCCGGGTTCGAAGGTGGTATAGTACCCGCGGAAGAATGCGGTCCCACTCAGCAGGGTCCTTCCCCTGCAGTTGGATGCGTAGCCCTTTCTTCAGCTCCTGGTTGCGGCGCTCTACTGGTTTGGCCCTTGGATGGAAGATGGGGGTAGTCCAGTGCAGAGATCCCCAGCGACGCAGGGCAGCGTCCCATACGTTAGACACGAACTGGAAACGATGCACCGCGGGTAGCCAAACCGGAAGAACACCTCCTCTTCCAGCAGCCAGATCACGGTGGCTGCGTCAGCGCGGTCGACTGGGAAAGCTTCTACCCAGCGGCTAAACAGGTCCGTCAGGACGAGGATTTGCCGATTACCTCAGGGACTGGTGGCGTATGGTCCCATCATGTCCACGGAGATGGCTTCCCAAGGACGCGTAGGGGTGCGGGGTAGCAGCGGGGCCTTGTCCTGAAGCGGGCTTCGCTTGTGGGTGGCACACACCCAGCAGTCGCGCACGTAGTTCCTGACGGATGCCTCCAGATTTAGCCAGTAGTAGTGACGGCCGATGGCCCTCGCGGTCTCTTCTGCGCCTGGGTGGCCGGCATTGGGATCGTCGTGGTAATGGTGTAACACCCGGGGTTGGAGGTCGTACGTGACTGCCAGGCTGTTGCCCTATTCGTGGCGGCGCCACAGACAGCCGTTTTCGACAGCGTAGTCCCGCAGGATGTTCCGCTCATGCTGATCGGCGGGCCCCGCGGTGTTAATGCGCTCCCACGTCTGCACCACCCGGCGATATGTGGGTTGGCCCGTTGTGAGACCCGGACTTCCTCGGACAGCTCTGCCAGCTCCGTCTGGGATCGGGGTCGGTGGCTTCGTCTGGGACCATCATCTCTGCACGATTCCCGGACAGGAAGTCGAGCAATTCGTTTGCCCGTGGATCGTCTCGAAGCTGAATTCCTGGAGCAGGAGGGCCCAGCGGGTCAGCTTAGATCGCTGGTCCTTCATGCGATCCAGCCAAAGAAGGGCCCGGCTGTTGGTTACCAGAGTGAAACGACGATCTTCCAAGTAGGGGCGGTACCGCTTCACTGCCCACACCACGGCCAGACACTCTTGTTCATTGACGTGGAAGCGCTGCTCGGCTGGGGAAAGTTTCGCGCTTGCGTAGCTCACTATGCGCTTCCCGGCGTCCGTCTCCTGGAACAGGTCCGCTGCCACGCCAACTCCACTGGCGTCGGTCTGGAGGCTGAATGGGAACCTGAAGTCCGGCCGATGGAGATGTAACGGGGCCTCTAAAGCTGTCTTCAGGCTTTGGAAGGCACCTGCTGCTTCTGGGGTCCAGGAAAAGCGTCGTTTAGAACTGAGGAGCTCGCTTAGGGGGGCGGCTATCTCGGCGCAGCGCGGCACGTAGTCCCGGAGCCAGTTGCAAAGTCCAAGGAAACTGCGGAGCTGTTTCTTGGTTCTCGGTATGTCCGCACACCGTAGCCGCTCTATGTGCTCGGGCAGGGGGCGGTTTCCTTCTGCTGAGATGATGTGCCCTAGGTAGGTGATGGTGGGCACCCCAAAACGGCACTTGTCTAAATCTACCTTCAGGTTGTGCAGCTGCAGGCGTTCGAACACCAACCTAAGATGTCGCAGGTGGTCCTCCCAGTTGTCGGAGTAAACGATGATATCATCCAAGTAGACGAGGGAAAATTGATGTGGGTACCCTGGCAGCACTTCGTGGGTCATTAGAGTTTGGAATGTAGCAGGCGCACTGCTCAACCCGAACGGCATCACACGGAACTGGTACGTTGCCCCATCCGGTGTGGCGAAAGCGGTCAATGGCTTCGAGTTTTCTTCCAGGTCCCTCAGCGTCTCCTGGATGACTGGAAGATTGGACACCTCGTCCACGGTGGGCTGGTTGCCGGCCTGCGCAAGCGTTACTGTTCTTCTGGTCGGGCGTCGGCGGCGGCGTCGGTGGCTGCGGCGTGGCGTCCGACCCACGGTCCGTTTCCCGGACCGGTCGAGGGTTCCAGCGGTGGCTGGTGCTGGTGCTGGTTTCGGCGGTCCGCCAGAAGTGGGCAGTCCCGATGGTAGTGGACCCCTAGGCAGTTCGGTTCCCTGTTCGTTGTCCGGGGTGGGGCGCTGGCGGCGGCTTTTGGCTTAGTCGCTCGAACGTCTGCTTCGATTTCTTCCGCTCGCCTCTCCAATTCTACTATGGTGGTAGGGACAGGGTACCGCAGCCAGGGTCGGATGGACCATTGCTAGAATCGATGCCACGAAGAGTGGGGGAGTGTGTAACCAATAGGGGGGGAACCAACCCATTATTAATAAAAATTATATTTACATTTTGTTCTTTTTCTTTAAAATTTTAAACAATTGCTACCTTTTAGTAGTCAAACGTTTCTGCCAAGTTTGGTCAAAAAATTTCTACCCCTTTCCGGTGTGGCGATTTCCATGTCACTGAGTATATTTAATGAACTGCGAGTCACGTTATGTTGACGTACAGATACGCCCGCTAGATTGCGTTCCAGTCAATGATTATTTCGATTTCAATTATTAATTCCCTCAGTTTGAATTGCCTTCGAATTAATATTTTTTGACACTGTTGTCTAGAACGGTTAATATTATAAACTATGGCTTGTTTATTATAAATATTGTTTTGTTTTGTTTAGTACGTTCTTACATTTATGCAGTATTGGATTTTGCATTATAGACGATTGTGTCATTTATAATAAAATTGACCATTTATTTTTAATGATTGTTATTTATTTACAATATACAGGATTTGTTTACAGCATTCACATTATATTGGTGTGTTATTGACTTTCTGTTTTGTATGTTGGGAACCCTTATATTTGTGCTTCGAGGTAAGAGTATTGGATTCTAGCGGCTTTTATTTCATCTACGTTTAATCTCCCACTACCATCTCGCAGTGGAGCTAGTCGCGATTAACACACCGAATCTTTGCAGAAAGCTACCCCTGGGTAATAATTCGGTGTTCCTGATTTGTTGTAGGGGAGATCGGGGCTAATGTGGACAACTTTCATATAAATAAGCCCAAAATATATACTCCCAAAAAATCTATAACTTGTCAGGGTGTATTATTTAATATGTTTACTTTAATTGTACGATAGAAATATTCAGTTTATTGATCAATAATAAAAATTACAGAATTAAAAAAATAAAGTTTTTTGTCCACACTAGCCCTATATAGGGGTTAATGTGGACATAAGAATAAATGACATGGAATAATTGTGGATACATTGAATTTATTGAAAAACCACGAATTTAAATAAACAATATTGAATATAAAAATAATAGCGTTTCTGAACAATAAGCACATTAATTATTAATACTTAATGTTAACAATTTTAAAGTACATTATACATTTTAAAGTCAATATCAAACTCATGTGGGCAGATAGACGTTTGGTAGCTTTGTTAACATTTGGAGGAGGCAATTTGCTAATAATATCGTTCCGTTGTACTGTAGCAACATCATCAATGGCTGGGAAAACAAAATTTCCTCGTTTCTTCCTCATAAACTTAACTTCATAATCATTGACATCATACTCATCAATCATTTATCCTACGTAGCAAATCGTTTTCTTTTTGGCTTCAAATTTAACCAAAATAAAATCCCGGAAACTAATCACGTCACTGTCACATAGAATAGTAGGTTCAGGTACGTCTACATTTCTTCCATTATCATCTGAATCTGAAGATAAGTTGAGAGCATCGTCGTTACTTTCAAAACTTATTGAGTTATAATTTACGTTCTGGTCAACGGATTTCTTATTATTTTTGGGCTCTTTTCATGTTTTTCTCTTCAAATTTGCTTTCTTTGTAGAGCTAAGTGCTTCTAGTCTTTTTTTTTTTCAGGCGTATCTGTGTAAACTCGGGATTGGCCTTCAACTCTCTTTCTTTTTGTTTCTTTTTACATGTTACTAACTTTTGGTAACGGTCTTACAGTTTCTGGGGTAACATTCACCTCAGGAGTCCGTGATGGGCTAAGAGTTGTTAGTGTAGACGAAGTTGTTGTTGACGTGACGGCTTCGATGGAAATATGACTCAATTGGTTGTCCCGCAACAATAGAAAAGGAGTTTGTTTTGACGAAAGAGTATGCTGACGAATGTTTTAGAACAGCAAGAAATAAATAAATAAATCATCATCACATCCATCCCGATTTGCTAGCTAATTCAAGGCTACCAACTGGTGCACCAGTGAGAAAATGATCTTGGTATCTAACTCGTGGAAATATAAAAACAGGGAGTAGTGCATTTCCCGTTGCTTTTACAATTCCACACATTTTTATAAGTTCTCCCAATTCTCTGGAATCAATTTGACGTACTTGCTTTTTTCCGGTTTCCGCAATTATTTTTGGACTGGGTAGGACTGTGGTAATGCCTGCCTCGTCCAAATTTAGGATTCTATCTGGTTTCAAATTATAACGGCTCATGACCCTCTCCTAGTTGTCGAAAAACTGATTAACATTTGTAGAATTAAATGCTGTGGCTCTTGTCAGACTTGTGTTTTCGGGCTTTCGCAAACTCAATTCAGGATTTCTTTTCATGAAGCATGACATCCATTCTACACCTGCAGTTTCATTTTTCAACGAGCTTCCCCGAACAGTTGTACTTAAATGAATTGCATATTCAAATGCCAATTTTCTAGTCTGCGCATAGCTTAAGCCATAATGTATTGCAGAAGCTTTGATGAGATATTTGCAAAGCATCTTTTCCTGTTCGTCCACAAATATTGGAAGTCCTTTGTATTTATTTCCGCCTTCGATTTTCAAACTTTTGTAAACACCATCGTCTTCGCTCATATTTCCAGAATCAGAACTATTATTGTCGTTGCCATTGTTACTACTATTATTTACTTTATAGCATTTGATTCGTTTATGCAACATTGCTTTCGCCAAATTATATTTCAATGTTATTTCCCTGATCCTTTTCTGGTATTTTAGAAATTCCCTAAGGGCATTTGCCACATCTTCTCCAGATATGTTACGCCTATTACTTAGCCGTTTGTAGTTGCGAACCATTCTAGAAGCAAATTTCAACAAATTAGGATAATAGGGAATTAGGGCTACCTAATCAAAATCGTTCTTTAGCAATTGGAATATAAAAAATATATATGTTCATTAGAGATGTACAGTCGAACCCCCATTCAGTGAACTCCTATTTAATGATTTTTTCTATTTAGTGATGATTTCATTAGGATTTTGATCTTCGGGCTAAATTGCGTGTAAAAACATGTCTAAAATTATGATATTCAAGTTCTATATAATGATGTTTTTCTAACAAAATTTCACCCAAGTACTTAGGAATGCAGAGAAGGGTTTGAGCAACTTATAAAATACATATGTACCTTAAAATTTGGATTATTCTTAGAATTATTTACCTGTTTTTACCTTTACCACTACCATTGAATATTCAATAGATACCACTACTAAATTGTTAAGTGGATTATAGGATTTCTTAGAAGTTTCTACAGTACAGGCTTTCACTAATGTTACTAAAATTTCTTAGGGGTTTCTGAGCGCATTCTAAATTTACATTTATCAGTTGCAATTTTGGCGTTGCAGTAAGTAACCAGTTGTTTAAAAATGGCAAAACGAAAGTGTTTGAGTTTTGAAGAGAAATTGAAAGTGTTGGAAGATATACAAAATGGTGTTAAACAGAAAGACATTGCTGCAAAATTTGGAATTGCTGCCAACACTATGTTGGCTATTGTAAAAAAACGCGAAAAAGTGCTAAAGCAGGGGCAGAAAATTGATTCTGGAAGGAATAGAATTAAGTTGTGTACATATGAAGACTTGGACGAGGCAATTTTAAAGTGGATGTTCCAGTTTCTGGTCCTTTAATAAAAGAAAAAGCGTTGTTTTACGCACAAGCTCTGGGTAACGCAGCTTTTCAAGCGAGTAATGGATGGTTAGACAAGTTTAAGCATCAACGTCATAAAATTAGCGAAAAAATTATTAGCGGCGAAAGTGCTTACTGTAAGTGATGAAAAATGCAAAGAATGGTTGCCAATCGGCATTAAAAAAGGTTAAAAAAGGACAGATATGATCCTAAAGACATTTTTAACTCCGATGAAACTGGTTTATTTTTTAATTGTATACCGAACAGAATATTGGCTTTTAAAAACGGTAAGTGTTTTGGAGGTAAAAACAGTAAAGAACGAGTTACGGTCATGATTGGGGCCAATATGACGGGCACTGAAAAAATTAAGCTTCTTGTAATAGGCAAAAGTAAAAATCCTCGATGTTTTAAAGGAGTAAAATCGTTGGAAGTTGATTACGATTCTAATAAAAAGGCCTGGATGACCAGTAAGATTTTTGAAGAGTGGTTACTAAAATTTGAAAAACAAATGGGCAAGGAAAAACGTAAAGTGGCATTAATTGTGGATAACTACCCGGCCCACCCTCCTTCTATAAAAATTCAAAAACGTGGAGTTGATCCTCTTCCGCCAAACATGACATCAAAATTGCAGCCGATGGACCAAGGGATTATAAAAAATTTAATTTTTCATTACCGTAAAAGAATTTTGAAAAAAATTATTTTAGCCGTAGAAGAAAATAAAACCACAGACAAAATCATTAATCTTCGTGAGTGCATATCAGAATTATCGAAAGTATGGCGATTTGAAGTGATTCAAGAGACGATCAAAAACTGTTTTGGCAAAGCTGGTTTTACACCAAATTTGTCAAATTGGGATGAGGAAGATGACATGCAATTATCCGAATTAAAGAAGACGTCGGAGCGCCTTAAAGTTTTGGGCAACGTTTGTGATCAAGTCGAACTTGATGACTTTTTAAACGTTGATGAAGGTGTATTAATTACATACCCAGACGACAATGAAATTTTAAATAGCGTTTGTAAAGAAAATGAACAAAATTCGAGTGACCATGAATAAGAGGGTGAAGTGGATGATATAATTAATAATCCTACCGAAACCGAGATGATCAAGGCATTTGAAACCATTCGCCGAGGCTTTCAATGTCAAGAAAATGTTTCCGAGGGGATATTTAATGCACTAAATAAATGTGAAACATATTGCGAACACAAATTAATTTATAAATGTACCGTGCAACAAACACTTGATAGTTATGTATGTATTTTAATGCCTAATATGTAATAAGTAGGGTTCGGATTTTTAGGCATCTGCCTTTTCCGTCCTAAAGCAGGCAGACAACTATTTTTTATACTAAAATGTATTACGTCGATTTTTGATAACATTAAACCAAATATAAAATTGCCTAAAATACCTATTTCAAAGATTTCGTGTCTATTTCTAAAAAAATGTTATGGAATAGCTTGTTTTTAGGGTTTCATGCCTACAACTCTCCTAAAATCTATTTTAATGCAGTGCTGCACTTGCCAATGCTAGAAAACGCATAGTTTCTTAACTTATGCAAAATATTTAATACCTTCTTGTAGTTTTCGAGGAAAGGTTTTGTGGGGATGGTAGGATTATAATTGGAATTTCCCATTGTATAGGAATTACTGTGTATCTGTAGACGATGGCCTGTCACCCGAACGCAGTAAAACCTAAATACTGGGGGGGTGGAAGAGCACTGACGCAGGTTTGTTCGTTTATTTCGTTTCAAATAATCGTAGCGAATACGTCTTCTATTTTTGAGAACGCATTATTGTTTAATATTTTAAGTGAAAATGCTAAAGACTGAATCAAGTTTGAGTTCCAACTTACGACGTTTAGTGGAAGAAAGTCAGTGTTTTACAACGGATGGAAGAGTTGTATATCGTCAGGACTGCTCAAAAGAGGTATTTTATTATATTATACTTACATTTTTATCGTAGTAGGATATGAATTAGTTGAATTTATTTTTTATTAGGTGAAGTGTTCAAAAAAATACCATCTGGACCAACATTTGAAAACTGGTATTCATATGTCCAACAGTAAAAGGCAAAGAAATAGTGTTCAAACATTCTTAACTAATGTCGGTTCGAACCCCGTGAAAAATCAATTTTCATTTGATTTGTGTGAAGCACTATTAGCCGCAAATATTCCCTGGAATAAATTAGAATGCGATAAGTTTAGAGAATTTTTAGAAAAGTACACCAAACGCAACATACCTCGTGAATCAACTGTAAGGAAAAACTATCTAAATGTTTGTTACCAGCGGAAAATCAATTTCATCCGCGAACAAATAGGAAACAATAATATCTGCGCCGCGGTAGATGAAACTACGGACGCAAACGGGCAAGCAATAGCCAACATGGTAATAGGAAAATTAGATTCGGATGACGTAGGGGTTCCCTATTTAATCTGTAGTAAACCATTAGACAAAACAAACGACGTTACAATGTCACGTTTCATTAACGATTGTTTTCGTTTTCTGTGATCAAATGGAGGAAATGATGAAAAAGTAAGATTGCTTCTCACCGACGGTGTGCCGTATATGTTAAAAACTGAAAAAAAATTGGAAATGTTTTATCGTAACATGATACATTCTACTTGCCTTGCACATACATGCCTTACATTTAGTAGTTGAAACTATGCGTGAAAATTGTCCAACGATAAATAAATTAATTTCAAAAACAAAAAAAGGTTTCTTAAAAGCCCCTCTTCGGAGAGAATTATATCGCGAAATGTTCCCTGAATTACCACTCCCACCAGAACCAGTTATCACACGCTGGGGGACATGGTTGGAAGCAGCCATATTTTACCACGAAAATTTTCAGAAAATTAAAGCTGTAATAGAAATCATTGACGATAACGCGGACTGTTTGTCAAACACAAAAGAAGCCTTTCGAAACTCAGCTATTCAAGCTGAGTTAACATACGTGGTTTCACATTTTAAAATTATTCTACAAACTACGAAAGCTTTGGAAGCATCAGCAGAACCATTAAGCGAAAATATTCGCAGGATAGAGTATTTGAGGAAAAACTTGAAGGATGCACCAGGAAAAATTGCAAAAAAGCGTTGCCAAACGCTTGGAAGAAATTTTAATAAAAAATCCCGGATACTCGCGTTTATTAGAAACTGCCCAAATGTTGTCAGTGAGTCAACAAACATTCCTCTGAAAATGACCAGCGCAGAATTACCATGTTTCAAATATGCCCCGGTTACCTCATGCGATGTCGAGCGTTCGTTTTCAAGATATAAACAAATTCTTACGGACAACAGAAGAAGATTAACACCAGAACATTTAGAAAAAATGTTAATATGTTAATCCTTAGTCTCTTTTTAATATAAAATTAAGTAAAATGTATAGTCAGTGTTTCTTACACCAAATTTATGTTATTCATCCCAATTATACCTCAAATTTACTTTTTGTATCAAATAAAAGTTTTTAATTTTTAGATTTGTTACATGCTTGTTTTTGCCTAGATAGTGCCTATATTGCATTTTTAGGTGCCTTTTTGCCTGCCTATAATGAGCATATTTAATGCCTAAAAATCCGAACCCTAGTAATAAACATAATGTATTGTTCATTAATAAAAGTTTCTTTTGTATTTTACATTAAATATGTAGGTAATTTTTATTATGTACATTTAAATTTGTGTTTTATTTTTGAAGTATAAATTCTGTATAGTGCAGTTTCTATACAGTGCGTATGAAAAGTATGGAATAAATTCATTTTACTGGAAACGTTTAGTTTTTTGCAAATATCCTCGGACACTTCAATTTTATTTGATAAAAGCACACATTTTTATAGCAAATTCAATTTCTGACCGTCATTTGTTTTTGAGTGATGGCGTCATCATCTTTTTTTTTAAGTGGCAACTCGTATGTGTTTTGACGGATTCGGATAGAGGACATTTTTCTGCGTATGGCACTGTAAAAAAAGTGGCATGTTGAAGAGGAAAGTCTTCGAAATATTTGAGAAAGTTTCAAAACCATGAAATAAATTTGTTAAAATGAAAGGAAAAGAAAAACGTAGAATAAAAATTAAAGATTAGAGAAAAGCCACTTTATTAGTTACAAATTAAATTATTTTATTAAACTAAAATAAAAAATAAAATAATTACAATAAATGTTCAAATTGCTGTAATAAACTGTATTATCTGTCGCATTGACTGATAGGTGCCTTATCTAGCCACATGCTCTCCTTAACTATACTTATTTTGCAATGGCCCATTTAACCGAAAAACAACGAATGGAGATTTTGATGATGGTCGGTTACGGAGATTATACGCGTACCCATCAACAAGCTCTTCAATGAAAAGTATTCCGAAAGACCTATCACACAATCAGCAGCGAGTAAAATTGAGAAGAAGTTTCGGGAAAATGGAAATGTCAGAGATATTGCTAAGAGTGGACGCCCCGAAGTCGAAGAGAATATTAAATTGAATGTGCTTTTACACGTGCAGAAAAATCACCATGTAACTTGTCGTCAGATTGTTGCGGATAACCAGATAAGCATTTTTTCGGTATCACGTATTTTGAAAAAGAAAAGTACCATCCGTATAAAGTTAGTTTGGTGCACGAATTAAAAGAGGATGACTTTGATCGGCGAATCCAATTCTGTGAAACAGTGATGAACAATATTATTGAAAATCGAATACGGCTGACAGACATTTTATTTTCCGATGAAGCAACATTTCATTTGAACGGCACTGTCAACAGACAGAATACAAGGTATTGGGCAACTGAAAATCCACATTGGATGATGGAAGCGCATACCCAATTTCTACAAAAAATTAACGTTTGGGTTGGT
>JABXWE010001847.1:0-81569 GCA_014611495.1 Limonius californicus
ACTTATCTAGTTGCCATGATCGCGTCTTTTGTTTGGTAACATTTGAACATCGTTTTTAACAAATTACTCTTTGTAACTTGTCAGTTGATTACTGTGATACTGAAGTTTTTGGTTTCCTCTTTGTATCCTTATTCCCATCGTAATTCGCAAGTGATTCACAATGCCAATGTTATTATCAAATGAAGAATATGCAGATATTCATATGTTTATGGTCTGTGTGAAGGAAATGCTTTAGCAGCACAACAAGCATATCGTAGAAGATATCCCAATAGAATACTGCCTACGCGTGTCGTTCATTCACAACGTCAGCTGAGGGAGCATGGCATTTTCAGTGCAAGGCACGGCCACGGAGTTGTCCGTAGACCCATAAACGATGATGAACAAGTTCTTGATTTATTACAAGAAGATCCGTCTTTAAGTGTGCGACGAATTGCATTACGTACTGGAATATGTAGAAACCAGGTTTGGAGAATAATAAGAACTGCTCGCTTACATCCTTATCATCATCAAAGAGTTCAAGCTATAGGTAATTATTTTGAAGCTCGTTTAAAATTTTATAATTGGGTACAAAATAGTCAAAACCTAGGTATCACATATACATATACATTATGGACCGATGAAGCTTTTTTCACATGAATGGGCTGCAGAAAATTCTCATTTAAGAAGACGCTCGCATTTGCCACATAGATTTAGTGTTAATATGATAGCTAGTATGCTTAATGATCGTCTGATTGGATCATTTGAACTGCCACACCGTTTGAATGGTGCAAATTACGAATATTTTCTAGAAAATTCATTACCCTTATTACTGGAAGATGTGCGATTAAATATTAGACGTGCAATATGGCATCAACACGATGGGGCACCAGCACATCAAAGTCTTCGTGTTAGCGTTTGACTTAACGCATATTTTCCGGGAAGATCGATTGGAGTGAGGACCCGTAGTAAGGCCACCCCGTTCGCCGGACCTGACTCAATTAGATTTTTATCTTTGGGGTCACATGAAACAGATTATTATTAATGCAACTGAGGTGCACACGGTAGAAGAATTACGCCAAAGAATTCAGCAGGCTGCCGATATTATTACGAATAACCCAGCAACCATGTTAAGAACGCAGCGATCTCTTCTGCGACGTGCGGCTTGGGTATCGAACACAATAGAGATAATTTTGAACATTTCTTGTAAATAAAATAATAACAAGGTATTAAAAAAAGATTGATTTCATAAAATGCCTTGAATTAAAATTTTAGCCACATAAATTATGAATAAACAATAACTCGTTAACGGTTACGTTTAGGACATATGTTTATATGGACTTTTCGATTCTAAATAAGTTCTGGAATTCATCCTTAAAATATTTCCGGTACGTTTTGGGACACACTGTATACTAGTAAAATTGGACTAGTTTAAATTAGTTGAGCGCACCTATTTTTAGAAGAAAAAGGATAGTATCACTGGTAAATAAATAATTACTAATATAAGTACAGAGTTCAACGACTTATAGCTGTTTGTATTTGGAGTCGGCTGTGGGCTACAGGTCAGCGCGTTAGACTTCTACGCTGCATGTCTGGGGTTCTATTCCCGTACCTGAACAGCGAATTTTTAGGGATCATTTTCTCTTCCAAAGCCGTGGCAAACCAGCTATGTATTCTGCCTAGTAAATCTTCTCTGGAGTAGAAGCCACGTTAAGCTGTAGGTCCCTTATGTCTGTGCTACATTAGAGCGCGCGACACAGTCATAGAATACAAGGTCGCTCATAAGACACTAAGCACTCAACGAAGAAGTGTTAGAGAGTTACCAATTATTTTATTGACGACAAACTGTGAACAACCTTATAGTACCTATGCGTATATTACTATATTAGAGTATCGTCATTACGTATGTGGTAGATGGTTTAGCTGACAAAGGCTCTCTTTCTGTGTAAAATATGTTGATTTGAAACTTAGACAACTCAAATGAAAAGGAATAGAAATCCAATTATGCAACCCACCACACACGATGTTTAATTGGGCTTTGGTAGCCGTACAGACTAAACGCTTAAAATTTCTCTGGTATACCGGGAAAACCATAATAAAGTACCAGATCTGAAGTAGCCGCCATTTTGCTATCACGCATCTCGCGTCAATATTGTTTTCGCAGTTGTACAGTGTGTATGTCCAAGTTTCATTATGAATCGATATACCCCACAAGAACGTGCATAAATTGTATTTTTTGTATACTACACTACATTACGTTCCGCTGGAATCATCCACCTCGCCCATCTCCATCTGGAGTTTTTGAGCAAGGTGTAATTGGCTAGCATTTTTTAAGAACGATGAAGATCCTGCTGTTACAGTCAACGGCGAGCGCTGCAGAGCGATGCTGGAGAACTTTTTGTTCCGCAATTTGAAGGACTTGGACTAGAGAATAATTATAATATATATATAAACTCTATTTGTTGAGCATTGAGCTAGAACGTCAACAAACGCACGTGTTGACTCACCCGAGCGCGCGCTGTGATTATCTACTCTAGATAACGCTAATGCCTCATTCTTAAGGAGTACTTGACGCTCAAAGCCTTTACTTTTCACTTGTAATTACCGGGTTAAGTTTGTGTGCTTTTTGAGCAGTGCTTATCGGTTTTCGGAGTATTTGTATAGTGCCTGGTGCTTATTTTTCTAAAATGGAGCAAGTTGTTCCAGAAACGGGTAATCGTAGGGGGCGTTCTACTACTTTAAATGAAAAACAATTAATAGTAAAATTGTATAATTCGACGTTAGAAGAAAATCCTGATATTTTACTGACTGACATTGTACAATTTGTTGCTAAAACAGCCGGTGTTCGTGTTGCAACAGTAAAAAGAATTTAAAGGAGTTTCGGGATACTAAAACTTTGTCTTCTCCAAAATCTCTCGGAGTTAGAAAACAACTTTTAGATGAAATTGATGATGCTGTTCTCTTTGAGATTCGTAAGAAGGTACGTGGTATTTTTAAACAAATTGTAATTTTTCTGTACAATATGCGAAACTTATTCCTAAGCTTGCATTTCTGAGCTTGGTAAATTTCTGTGTAGGTTCACAATTTTTTTTTCGGAACGAAGTACCTACCATAAATAAAATTTGGACGGTCGTGTAATACAGCAGATAATTATTATTATATTATATTAATTGTTAATAATTAAGTGTTGATTATTCCTTTAAGGCTTTTACTATTATGTATTTATTTGTGTCTGACTAATTAATGGATTACAGGATTTAACATGATGCATTTGTCAACCACGCATTGGACTACTTAACAGCGGATTGCTTTTACGTCAATATTTGTAGGGCAGATGTCTCCAAATTCATAAAACACCTTTTCTTAAAAAATGGTTGTTTTCAGAACCAGCAATTCTTCTAAAAAAGAATTCTGACGGTGCGAACGTTAATTTAGAAACGCAAGGAATATTAAGTAAATACACATCCGGTAAATCAATCCACCTGTCAAGCGTTTGTTTACGTTCTAGTTCAATGCTCAATAAATATAGTTTATATATATATTATAATATTATTCTCTAGTCCAATTCCCATAGAGACGGGTGCGACAACGCACTGTTGTAGACGGACAATAGCTATTTTGAGGAACATGTTTCTTAAACTTTAATTGTTCGATTTAGTAATTTAGCATAGCGTACGAGATCACCCGAAGGCCGTGGGCTAGATGTTAGCGCTCTAGACTTCTACGCTGAAGGTCCTGTGTTCAATTTCTAGTACTGGAACATCGGACTTTTAATGACCGTTCTTTTGTTTTTGTTCTACTATATTAAAAATGGCGGATACTTAAAATCGGGTGCTTTAGTATGACCTTCCCTATATATATATATATATATATATATATATATATATATATGTATGTGTGTGAAGATCTCGTGATAATTCCACCTCAGTCTAGTAGTGGAACGTGAAAGCTTTAATGACCAAAATGCTTCATTGTTATTCAAAATGCCCCCATAAATAAAAGGAAACACTCAGAAGGCGTCATTTTGATTAATATGGGATAAAAGATATACTCATTTTAGCATTAATAGGAGAATTAGCATGCTTGGAAATTAATTTTTTGAAAATAGCAGTACGGTTTTCCGGAAAATCATATCTACTTAGTATTATACTACTTCGTCCTGTCATTGATATGTGAAATTCGCTACCGGGAACTGTTTATAAATCTTGACAAAGTTGTTTCCGGTAGATGGTATATTTTTCACAAACCACCACAGCCCATTACACATGATTTCGTCAGCAGTACCTATGAATTCTGACTGATTTAGCTTCATAGCTGAAAGCAAAGTCAGCTGATTTATAAACAACCATTACGCGACGTGTTTGAATAAATTGCCAAGAACAATGTAAAATGAGGTGTTATCGCGGTTTGATTGTTTAGTAAAATTCATAATGTAAATGCTCCTTCCTCATCAAACACTTAAGAGCAGCCATTGTACACGTGTCCTTTACAAAGCGGTTGTTCAACTACAAGTAGTTAGGTGTCGTTCTTGGGCAGAGATGTTTGCATAGGATCAGCTATGCAAGCAAGCTCATTGCCTTGAGCACACAAATTCGGGACCGCAGCTGTAAAATATTTGTAAACTGGTGCATGAACTTGAGCTGAATATCTATTACACCAAGGTGTTTTAAAACTTCTAACAGAAACTGCCAGTTTTAATTATATACCAAAAGATCCAAAATGGTGTCTTTTTTCTGGAGGTTATACCTGTGTAACTCAGAAGGATCAAATTTGAGTGTATTAGCAGAACACAATTCTAAAACTAGTAGCGTTGAAATATATTAGTGGAATTGGGTGACTTTCTTTAATATTTTGTAAATCAGTTACCGCAAACAGTGTGTTACTTCAAGATTCCACCGATAGATTATACGGAAGCACGACTATATTGTATTAAATCTAATAGAATAGCGTCAGAACCTACACAACATTTATAATGTTAAACGTTTACGTAAATGCTCGTTAGAATATGTAAACATCGTCAATTTTCAACTCTTGTGTAACAATGAAGTTTAGCGTCTAAAATATATTCTTCTATAAACATATAACCACTATGCGCCCAGAGGGGCGATGGCTCATCCACCGTTACGTATTAAGCCGCTGTCTAGCTACTGAAGAACCCACCTTCTTGATACATATCATAAAATGCAGACATGGTAAACAGTAAATGGTTAACTATTAAATACCGTCCACATCGGTCGGTAACCAATTTAATCATATAACTTGGTACTTTAACGTCACTAACCATCAGGGTTCTATTGTACGTAAACTAGTTTTGGAAGGGGGCTACCGAACTGATAATAATATCAAAAACAACCCAGTTCAGCTCTACTTAGCTCGGAATCTAGATACCTCTCCGAAAAGGGAACTGCAGCTTGCAACTATCGATAAGAGAACAGATTTTCAAGAAGAAGCATTCGTTGAAAATAGCGCAACTTAGTTAGTTCTATCAGACTGGAGTTCAAAGAACTGTAACTGTAACCGAAAAGAGCTCACCTCCGCACTTCTTAAGTTGTAAGTCACAAAACTATAGCTTGCTTTTAGAAACCGGTACGATTCGCCGACGACACTTTACGGAGAACGCCAAGAAGGAATATTGTTTTCAATAAAATTATTTTACGTTTAACCTTAAGCGTATACATATTATACAGGCTGTTTCATACCACACGTCCTTATTTTTTTTTTTTGAAACTTGATGAGGTGTAAAGTTGATGAAACCAGTTTTACTACCAAGGCATATGCAAAAAGTTTATTGACACTGCTAGAATTTTTCGGGGAAAACCGGAAGAAACTTTGAAATTTTAAATGGAAGCATAGGTCATATTTGGTATCGTTGGATAGGGATTTTAAATAGAATTATTTTTCTTTTGAAAATTGCTTTGATACATCTTACGGTTTAGAAAATAATTTAAAATAAAAATAAAAATTAAAAAGTAATTTACACTCTTATATTTTCATGAATAAGGATGTTCAAAATGCCTACCCCTCTCATTCAAACACTTCTGTGCTCTTTTTGCAGCGTTATCGGTTGCTCGGAGGACATCTTCGGAGTAGAGGGAACAGCACGCATCTTGAATTATTTGTATCATCTCCATCGTTGTTGTGGGGCGTTGCTGGTAGACGAGATCTTTCAACCGTCCCCACAAGAAAAAGTTTAACGGGGTTATATTGCGGGAGCGTGGTGGCCATCCACTGAACCTTCCCTACCTGTCAATCTTCTGGGGAACTAATGTTCTACTGAACATCCAGCAATAACCGTTGTATAAACATTAATGCGATGTATGTGACTGTTTTTCAGAAATTTGCTTTCCAAATCTGTGCTCTGTATTCGATACACACACAATAATATCATTTTCAAGTTCGAGGCGATTTCTTACTTTTGTTTTGATGGCAGTCATAGACAGGAAACTTAATTCACACAAATATGATGTAGCAAATGGTACCAAACACTTCATAACTCTGTCTGACAATTCAGGGTATCCTTGCACTTTTTTGGTCCAAAATTGATCTACTCTGTGGGAAAGGAAGTCTAGTTTCAACAATCCATCATACGATATTTTAATAAGTTTTTCTCTCATGTTTAACTGTCTGAAAACGGATTCATCTGTGATTGTCATAATTGTTTTGAATTTCTTTGGGGAAATAGTCAATGAGCTGCTGTTTCAAGTTATACTACCTTGCATATCTGCAAATACGTGCTCCGTATTTATCATATTATCATTCTTAACTAAGTCTTCCATGAGTTCTTAAACGCACTTGAATGAATCAAACTTCTTTTTTCCATCAAATCAAGTTTTTTATACATCTATTAATTTTGTCCCCAAGTGTTATTATGATAATGTCGCGGCCTTGCAAACTGCTATTCAGAGTTTTTAAGTGCTCGAAGATAACAGCGAGGAAGCCAGTCTAAGACGCCAAAGGGAATTGGAAAATATGTTTCCATATTTCGGTTTCTCATCTCTCTCTTTTTCATTAGTAGTGGTTGCTGGTGTAAAAGTGGCTTGCCACTTGTGGTGGGAGTATCTTTCTCTTACAGAATTCCACTGACTTTTCTTTTTGGTCTGGATGTTTAGTATTTAAATATCGAATTAGCTTTGATGGCTTCATACTTTTCGACAAAGGAGTTACTGTGGTATCTGGGAAATAAACCAGTGAGTAAAACCATATTTGATGTATTCATGGCCAGACGCGGAAGGTTCTAATGACCGTTTGAAACATTTATCCAACTTTAACAAAAACGAGTATAGCTCGTACTTAGCGTTAAATATTTGTTGTCGATTTATTGCACTTAACACACCGTCAGCAGTACAACACAATTTTAAAATGAAAAGTAATCTCATCGCAGTCCGCTGTTTATAAAAAGCAATGAAACATTTTAGCAGGGTCAATAAATTCTTTGCATATGCTTTGATAGTAAAAATATTTTCATCAACTTCGCAGCAACTTTTTCAAAAAATCAATACATTTTCTGTAGCTATACTTCTGCTACCGCAAAATAAGAATTATACTATTGAAGTGTCCTAGAATTTCTTTCCTCTTCGCGTATGTATGGTTGTATAAGTAAATGAAACAATAATCAATAATAGATTTCATATAAATAATTATACATTATTAAATTATTAATAAAAGTAGTTCTGTTCTAATAAACATAAATATAATTAAAATAAATCCGCAGGAAACAATCGTTTTTTCAAATAACTATTTTGTCAAAGATGCCTGTCAAATTTCAATTGCAATTAATAAATATAATTTTTTCCTTCATGACTGAAAACAACTTTTGGCCACTAATACTCTAAGAACTTTGTATTTTTTCTGTTTCAAGCAAAAATTAGTTATGCTGTAATCCCGTGGGAAATTCAACGTACGTTACTGAATATTTCGTTTTAAAAAAACTAGCTGCTAGAATATTAGCTAATGTAGGCAAGAGTGAACATTGTCGTCCCTTGTGGACTCAATTTTGTATAACATCGTTATTTATTAATGCAGCTTTGCCTGAAGTACGGAAAAATGTAGAGAACTTTTATACAAATGTAGATTACCATGAATACTGAACAAAGTCAAGTTTGCATTGGGAAATTACCGCATACATTTTAAAGAAACTAGAGTTGTGCAAAACACTTGAATTCTTTACTAGAGCAAGTCATCATCATCATCATCATCTGACATGGAGCCAAGGAAACTAGTTGGGACCGTAAGCTACACTCCACTCTTTGTTTATAAATTACGATAGAGATCTTTGTTTGCGAATAGAACAACCTGTATATTATCGTAGCCCTCTGAGAGCTATCTTGTTGATTAAACCCTCTGTATTTCAGTACTCTTCCAAATATTACTTTTTTGTAAATGAACATCCTGTTGGTTGTTCTATTATCTACTTCCTCTGATGTTTCCCCTTCTTTTTTATGAAAAACCCTGAATTATTTCAGCATTCTTGTGACTGACATTCGATTCTTAAAGTTAATGGAACATTCTGTATATATTTAGAGTATATTGTTTGAGGCTTTCGCGGTTTCACGAACTGTCAACACTATGATTAATTTTCGGCTTGGAAGGATTACTGGTTACTGTTTGTGAACCTAAACAAACTAACGTTTCGCAAGAGATTGCAGCTTGCATCTTCAGAGTCCTCGAAGTACTGAATTCAAATCCGGGATGTGATCAAAAGCTCTGATACAATTGACACAACTGAGAAAAATCAATTAGTACCCAGAAACTCAACAACTCCCCGTAGCCCAGTAGAAATCGACATTAAATTCGCAAAGCATGATGTAGTTCTGATTTTTTTGTCTCAATACTTGAAAAATCAATTTTTACCATCTTTTCGTTCTTTCGAGATTGTGAGTGAACTATTAGTCTCACAGACTTCGTTCTGTGCTTTTATGAAGGCAAATTTAATGTACTACAACTTTACTTTTAATGACTTTTCTCATAGGACGAGCGATTTTGCCAATATTTTGCTAAGAAAGGGAGCAAAACTTAAAATTGTCAATTTTCGGGAAAAATGGACCATCTTCGAAGGGCCACAGCTAGGTCCCAATAGGGTTTATGGAGCTGGGGTTGGGCTTAAATTGCTGCGAATTTAATTAACTTTAAAAAGTATTAAGATTTGTTTGTCGAAAAACCCATAGTTTATGACTTTTAGAGCCAAATGTCAAAAAAGTCCCAAAATATCGCAGTTTTTCGCGTGGTGCGCAGCGAGCACAAGTTTTTCGAAGTTGCAAATTTGAATTCACACTACCCTAAGTGGTCCATACAACATACAAAAAAATCAGAACTACATGATGCTTTGCGAATTTAGCCTTTTTTAGTGTCGATTTCTACTGGGCTACCGGATCTACGGTTTGCCCAAAATACATAAAAATGTAGTTCCTCTCAGGCCTATTGTCAGTGCGATAAATTCTCCCACACAGGCTTTAGGAAGATACTTAGCCATCAAGCTCCTCCTACTTAGCGGCAACACAGAATCCTACATAAGAGATTCCCGGGATTTTGTCAAGACAATCAACAGCTTAAGTGTGTGCGAAAGTGACATTCTAGTGAGTTTTGACGTTATTTCTTTGTTCACCAAAGTCCCCATAAATGATGTGCTAGTGATACTAAAGACAAACTACCGAAAGATATAGTTCTATTAGTGGAAATTTGTTTGAAGAACATTTTTCAGTTGGAATGGCAACTTATATGAACAGGTCGAAGGAGCGGGTATGGGTTCACCTCTGTCTTCGGTAATTGCCAATATAATATGCAGGACTTCGAAACCAAAGCTTTAGCTTCAACGGACCTGAAACCCAAATCCTCATTCAGACATGGGGATGACACCTTTGTGGTTTGGTCTCACGGACACCAAACCCAAAACCAGTTTCTAGAACACCTCAAGTCAGTTCACAATAACATCAAATTCATCATAGAAGTTGAGGGAAATAGTATGATTCCGTTCCCAGATGCTCATAGCACTAGAAAACCCAATAGTAGCTTAGGGCATGCTGTGCACAGGAAGAAGACGCACACCGATAAGTACTTAAATGCAAATTGACATAACCACCCTATGCTGAAGAACACCGTGCTCAAAACTGAACATATATAAGAAGAAAAGGCACACCTGCTGACATCATTGCTAAGCAACAGTTATACAGCCGCATACATTCGGAAAGCTATCCACAGAGCTGAAAATCCCAGGATTAAAGAGGAATGCACACCAACCGATAAGAAAGGGCATGTTGTGAGAAGACATAACATAAAAACAATCTTCACGACCAAAGAAACCCTAGGCAAGGGTTTCCAGTCAGCTAAAGATCATACTCCTAGCTTAAAATCAGCCGGTATCTACAACATCCCCTGCTCCTGTGGCACAAACTGTATTGGGCAAACTGGGCGTTCTATCGAGTTGAGACTCCGAGAGCATATAGGTTGTTGCAAACATAAGCGCATCACAAAATCGGCGGTAGCGGAACACACCTGCATATCTGGATACAAAACAGATTTTGAAATGCTCCAGTTCTTCCTAAAATTCCGCATTCCTTTCCAAGAATCAAACGAGACGCGATTGATATTGAGAAACAGCCCAATAACATCAATAGAGAGGATGGGTGCAGGCTCAGCAAAGCTTGGACACCGATAACTGATCCTCTAAAGTTTCTGAAACAAGACCAATTCCACGGCCATGCGTTGCCGCACCTGTTCGTGCCTGAAGACGACAGCCAACCAGAACTACGACGTTCTGCTCGATTGGCTCGAAAAGGTTTAAATACCTCCGGATCCCGGATGTGAATTCAGCACTACAAGGATTCTGAAGATGGAAGCTGGAATGCCTTGCGAAACGCTAGTTTGTTTAGGTTCACAAACGGTAACCAGTAACCCTGCCTTTGCTGAGTGTCACCTCCAATCGACGACTCGGAAAATTAATCATAGTGTTAACGTTCTGTATATTTTAGTATTTATTTGGCATTAGAACACATACATTCAGATTTCCAGATAGTGAAAAAAATAGTTATTCCAGAAATGTACCTAGGATGCGGGGCTTTGCCAGAATATGAGAGAATTAATAGTATATTTTAGGACAAAATGCACGCAATGAGGATTTTTATAACATTTTCCTGAATATGGCACGGGAAATGCCATTTATACCTGCGGTATAATTACAGAGCAGAAGGTTGTGCGGCCATATCAGGGTCGTAGCGCAATACGGGCCTTCAATAGATACAACAAAAAAACTATAAAACTTAGGACCCGAAAAAAATCTTATTCTCTATATAATTATGATATTGGATGTAATAGTAAAGTTAAATATGCAATGAATGAATTGTTTACCGATGGAAGGTGGTGGCCGTTCTTCCACGCAATTGCAAACAGGTATTCTTCCCGCACACTCACCGCACTTCAGAAACCACGTTATGCTGTAGGTCCTCTATATCCGTCGTACTTATAAAACACGCGACACAGACATAGAACGCAAGATGGCTAGGCCTCATCAGAGATAAATCACTCGAACAAGATAGAAGATATTCAAACCATCTGTAAGAACATAATCCAGAAGCATTGTGGACACCAGAGGTCATTGCTGTTCCTCTTAATGAACGTACAATAAAATTGATTTTCCTAATAATAATAAGACCTTAAATAATTGTGTTTGTATAGGAAATATAACAAAACATAATATTGTTATACCAAATCCTAAATATCCGGAGCTGTACAAATTTTTGTTCACATATCCCAGCTACAGTCCATAGTTTTACAGTAACTGACCGTTTTATTTTAGCACTTGCAATATTTGCTCATATTTATTATTGATTAGTATTTTATGGATCTAATGTTTCTTGAAATTACTTGGCTCTATGTTTATGTGTCTCATGGAGCGTTATTGGGAAAGTGTGTTAAATCTCATATCAATAAAACTGTTGCATGCAGCTTTTCAATTTATTTTGAAAGGAAGTTCATAACGTAAATTATTATAATTAACTTTTCACTTCCTTTCACAATTTTGTAAATACAAAAATATGCTGTGCCGAAATGTAAATTAATTATTTTTTTAATGTTGCACAATTGCTACAAAAGATGTGTTTCATTAAAACAAAGCAAAATAATTACAGTGTTGTCATTAACTTAAGTACACCTAGTAACTCTGAATTTAATATACTCTTCTATAAATTAACTACAAAAATGCGAAGCTACTTGCCTTTTTCGAGTAAGAATGGATCCCAATGATGTGTTTTCAACAAATCCCATAACGGCAGTTATAGTAGCAGATTTTGGGGGGCTCGGGATGCCCAGCAGGTAGGCCTTTATTGGCCCTTTGCTAACTCCTGGTTTCACTCTAATCATAGCTACTTCAAGTCCACCATCTTCAGCATTTTCTTCTTCTCCCTTACCGAACCGTCCTGACCTCCTGATAAATACCAGGATGTCCGTCCAGGCGAGGGAGTTAAACTCTATGTTGTGAAACGTCCCTGCACCGAAGACTTGATGCTTGAGTCGCATAGATGCTTCGCATTCTCCTAGAAATAAGAAGGCAGTTTCCTCATGCGTTCCTCAAACCTGGCATTTTGGATCTTCCTCAGTACCTAACAGGTTTAGGTCTCTTCTAGTCTGCAATACCCTGTAAGGGCTCCGATCAAAATATTTAGAGTCCGTCGGCTTCTCCCCAGTAGCCAAACCGTGTTAGCTTTTTCCGATGCAGCTATGAAGAATTTTGCATGTCGGTAGCAACTGATCTTCACTGACCTCTCTATTTCGGGTATGCCCATTCAATTATGGATGGCGTGACCTATGGTTTTGGAAAACCTAGAAAGGCTTCCGCTTCCAGACAGGTTTCCCCAGCTCGAGGACCCCGTACTGCAAGGGCACCAAACCAGTTTTAGTTCCATCAGCCTTGCGACCTCTTCTAAAGTGTCTCAACATTCCTGGAGGAGTAGAGCTGGTCGTTGGTAAAGAAACAGCTTGAAGGGCTGGTTGGTTTGTCGGAACAGATGTAAAACACAAGTGTTTTTAATTTGTTCCTAAAGTTTCTATCTATTAATATTTGTGTTACGAAAAAATCAGCCTACATCGCCCTTTTGATCTGTCGAATTACATTTCTGACCATTTCTATGCATTGATTTGTGTTTGACAGGATTGGTTCAAAAACTGTGTGAAACTTTCAATATCGTTATTTATTGATTTCATAATATTTGCAATATCTGTATGACAGGAAGAAGGCCAATTTTTCAGAATTTAATTTTAATGAAAATATGAGGTATACAGGGTTTTTCAAAATTCTTCCCCATGGGAAAGGTTGTTAAAATGGGCATCAACTGAACCCAAAAATGCAAACAAGACCGATGTACGGTAGGTATCAGTAGGTATCGACATATTCCAGTTTTTAATATTAAACTATTTTAAAATTTGGCAACGCTGGTATAAACTTGGTACAGTATGTTGACTAAATCATATAAATTGAGCATGCGATTATCTGACGGGTATTTCTTGTGTATTTAAATCCAGATTTTTCTGTACTCTCTGGAACCCAAACATGTCCCGAGCTATTTCCTAGGTCGCATTAACAATTCTTTGTTCAAGTTCTTCCTATGTATCTACTGGCTTTTGGTAAACTTTATTTTTCACATTACCGCACAAAAAAATTTAAAGGATTCACATTGGGAGAACGTGGAGGCCAAAACACAGAACCTTCACGATATATCCCGCGATTTGGAAAATTTAAGTTAACCACCCCCGAACGTTACCTGGGAAATGTGGTGGTGCACCGTCTAATTGCAGCCACAAATTTGCCAATTTAGTCAATGGTAAGTTGTCTAATTGAGCTTCGAAATGTTCATTTAAGGAATGCAATAAATCGTCACCTCGCATTATATTTGGAAGCAAATTTGGTCCTAATAACAAATTATTCAAAATACCCGCCCAAACGTTAATTGAAAATCTACGTTAATGTCTTCCAGGATAGTCCACTGGGGACTCTCCGCTGCCCGATAACAGATGTCATCCATTCAGAGAATGTTTATGATAAAATGAATGATTCCCGATCATTTTCTTCCAACCTTCTTTGGTAATCTGGTAAAAGAGCTTGCACTGAAATGGTAAGAATGTAGTCCTTCCTGGGTCAATATTCTAGAAACCTGACAATTATTTACTGCGAATAAGCTTCCAACTTCCCTAGTGGTGCAGCCTGGAGTGCTGGTAACATAACTTAAAATCACTTCCTCCGTTTCTGTTGTTCTTGTTGTTCTTGGTCTACCTGCATCAGTTCTTACTGGAACGAAGCTGTTCGCAGTCTGTTGTGCAGGTTTCAAAATGTTTTGTTTCGGATGCCGCAGATCAGGAAACTGTGCAGCGTTGGCCCTTCCTGCAGCTCTAGCATTTACACCTTCACGCCGAAAGATTATATGCATGTCAGTATATTCTTCGAAAATTTATTCCATCGTCAACAACAGAGAACAATTACTTAAACTGCAGTCTTTTGACTTCTGTCAAACTTATAAATTTCAACATTTCTAGGTAATTATAATTTCTGTATGTGGAATGAAAAGAAGTGTTGTCAAAAGTACTCTTTTTTATTTAGTTATTACGAGGGCTGTTCTTTTTCCGCTGAGCCTATCTAGCAGGCTGTGATAGTTTGAAACAAAATTATGCTTGACATTTTAACGTAGTTGTTTACAAGTTTAATTATAGTGAAAGTTGTCAGATATACTGAAGGTTTTTAAAACACATAATTTTAAAGTAGTCCTTTCCCCAGTAAATCATGGATTTGAATAAAGAGCATTATCGAGCTGTGATTTTATAGAATTTCACGAGTGGATTAAGCGGTAAAGAATGTTTTGAGGAAATCAATCGAGCGTTTGGTGACAAGTCGTGTTCCTTAGCTACCGTAAAGCGGCGGTACAATGAATTTCAAAGTGGTCGGCTTTCCTTAAAGACAACTTTCGAGCTCCTAAACTAAAAACCGCAGTTACCGAAAACAATATTGGTCTTGTACGAAACATGATTGAAGAGGACCGGCATGTTACTGCCAGGAGTATTCAACTTTAATAGCATAGCATAGTATAGCAACTTTAAATATTGGCGTAAAAGCAATTGTCACCATTTTACACAAACATTTGAGCTTTGTGTCCGTTGGATTTCCTACAATTTGACTCCAGTTCAAAAAGAAAACCGTGTGGCATGGTGCAGATCTACACTGGATCGTCGATTTGGTGTACATCATTACAGGTGATGAAACGTAGGTATACTGCTATGCTCCCGAAAGAAAACAACAGTCCGCTGTTTGGATCTTTGAGAATGAATCGACTCCAACAAAAGTTGTTCGTGAAGAAAGTCGAAACAGGAAAATGGGTGCCACATTTTTTGGAATTACTGAACATGTTTCCACTGTAGCACTGGAGGATCGTCGTACTGTTAATGTTGAATAGTACACTACAGTTTGTTTGCCTCAAGTTCTCCAAAACGTTTGCGAAAAACATCCAAGAGGAAGGATCATTTTGCATCAAGATAACGCTCACGCGCACACTGCTGCTCGAACGACTGATTATTTGAATGTCCAAAACATTGAAATAATGGGTCATTCGCCGTATAGTCCAGACCTAGCACTTAATGATTTCTTTTTATTTCCGCGTGTAAAGAATAAGTTATGGGGTTTACGTTTTACATCGGTCGAAGAAGCGGTTGACGCATTTCTAAACGAAATAAATAACCTAACGCGGGAAGATTAGAAAACATGTTTTGAAGATTGGTTTTCACGGATGCGAAAATGCATCGACTGTGGAGGGGAATACTTTACTAGGCTCAGCAAAAAGAGAACAGCCCTCGTATTAATTATAAGTCAGTTTTAATTATGTACTCGTTTTTCTAAGTTAGTATTCAAAGTAATTAACGAAAACTTTTGGAACACCCAATATAGCAAATGTTCTAAAACGAAATTCTGCAGCACTCCTTAGCGTACTTCACGTGAATCCGCGGTAGACCTCCAAAACGGTAGAAAGAATGTTGTGTATCCATATCTGAGGATATATAATAGACATTAAAAATTGGTTTTTAAACAAGCTTATAGCCAATAGCCTATTTAATAAGAATACGAACAAGAAGAAGGTGTTGATGTTATGCTACTTGAGAATGTTTAAATTCGTAGTTTCTAAGAAGTTTAACAGCACAGGTATAAAACGCAAAGTAACGTATTATGTAAGGAAATTGCTATACATTTTCCTCTATCAACTTCAAGGAAAATATCATCGGTTATATTAGCTATAAGCTTTAATTCGGACAAAACCCTGATTAAAGACCAGGGGGACTTTAAATAGTGACAAATACCTTCTTATCTGCTTATTCGTTCCCCAGTACTTTAGATAAGGTGAGTTAGGTTAATTTTAAGCATTGGTATAACACGCGCTGTTTTCTACCAACTAGAAACAAAAGCTTCTCTTAAATAATAATTTACAGGATGAGAAACATATGATTCTATAATTATTAATCTCATTGACATTCTGTCAGAGTTTTTGGAATTTACTTATTCTTGCCGTGGTACACAGTAATGTCATGACACATTGGGAATATATTATCTGTTTAATGAAACTTGACAAGGAAAATAATTTATTGAATGTCGATTTAGGGTTAGTTCTTAAAAATTGCGGCATACACTATTACATTGCTGTTGCAATTTTTATAGTATCCGCCCACATGCTCGCGTGCACTTGCTTGCCACCGTTTGCTCACCTGCCGTTTCCTCGCGGGTCTCTATACTCGACAACTATTTCATTCATTCATTCATTTGGCGGATCAAGTAAATGCTATATTCGGGCCAGAAAGAACCATTGCGCAACCGCCAAGTTTAGGAATGATCCGCATACAAACCTGTTGCCAATACGAAAGCTAGCAACTCACTGATGGGCTCGCTCCTTATGTCCTCAGGTTCCAGTAGACCAGCTCCTAGGGTCCTCTGCCTGTCTGATTCCTGATTGTGAGTCCAATTGCTGGGATTTCATTATTTCCAATTTAGCGCTGGTGTAGAAAATTCCCTGAGCTGGTTCCGGGCCAATGAGTGGCTTCCCTAGCCATGCAGTCTGCCCTCTCGTTTTCCTCTATGCTACGGTGCCAGGGGACCCACAGCACCTTGACCCAGTTCTGCGAGACGAGTGCGCCCAGCCTGTATTCTTGTACCAGTTTAGAGTACGTTTTGGTACAGCAAAGGGATATTGTAGTCAATTGACTGTCAGAGCATATTTATTTATTGGAGTAGCCTCCTCGGAAGTTTTCCTGGCCACAAGCAAAGACGGCGAAAGTCTCTGCTTGGAAAACGGTGGCGGATTTGCCAGAGGTAAAATAAATCATTGCCCGCATTTTATCTCCATAGATGCCCGCCTTTGAAACTTATTCACACTTCGATCTGTCTGTGTACCAGACTAGATCAGCCGATCTGAAAAGATCATCGCGGTGGCTTCAGTCACCCCGGTTGGGTACTACTGTTTCGAAGTAATTCTCGAAGAAATACTTTAGAGGCATGCGGTCGCCTCCCTGAGCGAGAAGCGGATAGGCTTCTGTCGCTAGCGATAGCGCCCTAACGTGCCATTGCACGGTTCCATCGTTTTTCCACTGTCCGCTACACTTCAATCTGTAGGCTTGCAAGTCTCCGCCCCTATCACAATGTGTAGGGGCGTAAGATACAGAAGAACCCCCAGAGCCTTGGCAGGTGCAGTGCTTATCGCTCCTGTGAATCCCAGACAGGCCAGTAGTTGCAGCTGAGTGAGACGTCTTTGGTTATAGTCACCTGTAGGGTGGCTGATAGGTCACCAACTAGAAATGCATAGGTGACCATTGATCTTACAACTGCGAGGTATGTCCTGGGACTCATTCCCCACGTTTTTCCAAAGGTCGTTCTATATACTCAGGGTGTAATACTGGCCTTTCATATTTGTCATTCTATGTAGCCCTTCCAGGTAAGCTAAGTCAAGTATCACTTCAAGGTAGTTAACCACAGCAGGAGGATGTAGTCTGGTTCCGAAAATGTTTGATTCAACAAGACCTTCAAGCGTTCTAAATAGTTCTAGTAAATATGACTAACTCGGCCTTAAATGGGTTAACCCGTAAACGCTGGTCAGTGCATCCGCGTTCGACTATCCGTAGGTTTCTTTGAAGCAGTCCTCTGACGGAACCTATAAATTTACCAGAAATTACAATTGCAAGGTCATCTGCATATCCTTGCGTATGTATGCCAGTTACCTCAAGTTCTTGTACGGGGCTGTCAATTACCAGGCACCCAAAAGGGGGCGAGACAGAACTCCACCCCCTGCGGGCAGCCCCTTGTGAACGATACACTTACCATACTGCTGTCCAGTGCAGCGGTGACTTTCGTTCACCTACTATAATGGCCCTGATTCATTTAACAGCAATAGGAAGAATGCCATAGTTAGCAGCGCAAGTGCAGATGGCATCGAAAGGAGTATTACCAAATGCTCCTTCGATATCTAAGAAAGCTCTTCTAGCGCAGAGCCTTCTCGATTCTAAAACCAAAAAAGATGAATAACTATTTACTCGCAAAACCGACCGCTCCCGGGGAAGATGCTCGACAAGCAATTTACTGTTAAAATAAAATACTATCTGCAGCCTACAAGTATGTTAGTAATTCTCAAAATCTATCAATTTCTCTAAGAAATAGTTTACTTGTTGTTGCATTTGAATTTATATAGGCGAATATTTAACATAATGGTTTTGACCTCTCAGTTACAAAATTTGGCAGAAAATCACTTAATTTGTCAAAGTATTTCAATTTTAAAATTGCGAATTAGTTTTTATTGAAAGTACTACCAAAAAATCATATCTAACTTCCGCTGTTTCAGTTTCAAACTTTTTCGAAAAGCTTATTGAAGGTGATAAATCTTTATTAAACACCTAGATTTTAATATCGCGATTTTAATATCGCACCAGCCGTTCCACGATATCCGCGATCCCGTGCTCATATACAAATAGATAATCCTTTGTGAAAATTACAAATACTTGTTCTTCTACATTGATGTTGATGTTATAGTTAGTAGTGATAGCAAGTTCGTTTTCGAGCAGGTGGATGGCGAGCAACTGTCTTCGCGAGCAGTCAGTAATCAAATAATCGGTGGCGAGCAAATGGCTCGAGCAAGTGGTGGCGAGCAAATGACCTAGAACCCAAAAGAAGTAGTCGATGACGTTAACAGCCGTCAGGTACAGCTAATGTTGGCTAAAGATGTATTCGAAGTGACAACGCTCTTTTTGCATTACACTTTGTTTCGTGGAACATACTGCATGTATTATCAGGATATCGACAAAGGATAACGTTGCCGGTTACAACGGAGAACGTTAATACAATACAATTCAAGTTGGTGATTAGATCCAGTAAAGAAATGGCAAGAGAAGGTGGCTCAAATTATCAAAAGTTATAAGAATTACACATATCAAAGAAAATAATACCGAAGCATTAGCGAACAATCGAAGAAATAGTGACTGATCGCAATATCCACTGCTAATTAAAATAGCTACAGATAACGGTATCTTACCCAGCGTCGTGATCCAATGGGAAATCCCTAAGGCAAGTTGATTTAGATACGCTCTCCAAGGACAACACGACGAGGAAAAAGAAGACAACTAGCTGGATGATTCCTACCTCGACAGGTGATTGCGAACTAGGCTCGAATGATATCTGCAAACGTAGACGGTTTTATCAGCACATGCTACCTAAATGTGTGCTCTGGACAGCGGCGATAATTTAAAATGAACTAAATGTTGGAGATCTAATGTAGCGTGATACTAGGTATATAATTAGTGTGAGGAGAAAACCACAGACAAAACAGGATGATCTGCGTACTGAGTACTGAGAACAGAAGCTTCTTAGCACGTTGGAAGAAAAACCTGTAGCGGCCAAGCAAACCGTAAAAACGAAAAAGGGACCATACGGTAATTCTTAATTGTAGCGTTGATTCTGGTGTACGCATAAAATCTAATACTAACTGTCGGCTATAAATGATAAAACGATAATGACACCAAATCAGCAGATTGAATTTATTTCAGCATTGCGCAGGCGAACCGTCCCAAAAAATGGACGGGCGTTATTTTCCAATTAAGGCACAATTTAAAAATTGATGTAATAAAGATGAAATACATTTAGTTTCAGAATTCTTCTAACTGAATTTCTGCTAATATCCACATTTTTCGTTAGATTTCTTTGACTTACATGGGGATTCTCATTCAATGCCTGTAACACCACATTCGTAACCGTTCTGGGTCTACATTGTTACAGACCAAACGAGCTTTTTCGTAGACCCGCAACAGGAAAGATGGAAAAAGACCTTCGGCTAAACTCAGAGGAGTAGAGGTGGTCCACGAGAAATGCCTAGCGGGCGCCACCTTCCAAATCACAGCTGATTGTAGGTTCTCGTTAAAGGCCGAGAAGCCATCAGCTTATGGGAACCGGGCTCACATTTGTAGTGCCTCGTCCTGTATATAAAGCTTACTAAGTATATGCACACAATACAAAACAAATACACAGAAATAAAAGATATGGGGAATTTTAAGACGAATATAGCTCTATTGTTTGAGATAGGTGACATATAATACAAAAAAAGATTTTACATTCAAAATGGTAATAATTAGGGTTTAACACAAGAGTAGTCGGAACGTTCGAACAAGAGGCTGGCCGCCCCTTGCTTGCGGTATTTACTTTCTCAGCCACAGATCTGCGCAACCACTGACGTTCGAGTTTACAAAAATTACAATTTATAATTACACTTTACAGTTAACAAGAAGAAAAGAAAACGGCAACTGGCCACTGAAGGTCGCTCTACGTTACATCAAAAAAAGGTTAAACACTTTAGTCCAATAAAACGAAACCCGAAACAAGTTTTCACAACACAATAAAATTAACAATTTGTACTTAGTTTTTTTTTGGTAGGGAGTAGAGAGAGAAGCACACAGCCCAATTGTGCCTCTCTCTCGACTTCCTAGGCTTTTGCAGGCACGCCCCTAAAGACTGGATCATGATGGAGACAACGTTACGGGCCAGGACTTTCTTTGACGAAGAAAAAGAAAGACGGGAACTTCAGGAGCCAAAATCCGCCGCTGTACGGGATTATCACTTGCAACGGCTCAAATGAGACTGTCACGCGGTTAAAGGCTTCTAATCCGACACAAGTCGAGAGCACAATTTCACTGAATTGTCTTTACAAAAAACTGCCACTCTGCTAATATTTTTAATCCGACACACGTCGAGATTCTTTTGCCTAAGGCAAAAAACAACACGTTATATTAATTTAGCAGAGGGGCTGCCAACAACTCCATTTCCAAAAACCATGTGCGTTCACTCCCAGAAGCTAGCGCTCACTTTTGTCTTGTCTTGATATCGGCGCCGCGGTTTTAACAGCTTCCGGGTCGAGCGAAGGTGTTAAATCGAATGACTAAAGAACGTAATGCAAAAATGCAGCGACAGAAGTATTTCACCGTATTACGAATTGTGGTGCAAGAATTCTAGAACAAATCTTGCACGTGGAACCTCCGGCCATTCTGCCAACGAAGAATTCCAAGAACTTTTTTCGATCGGCATATCCAGACTAAACCAGCCGAGGAATGGGAACCTTTCGGAAGTTTCGCAAAAGTATCCTCTCACAAATTAATCTTTACAAATAGTAAAATAGTAATTGACTTACGAGCGGTAATTAAAATAAAACTTTAATTCATAGCAAGCGGCAAAATCAAACAAACATAACAACATCGTCTGGAATTAATAAATTTACATTAATTTCAAGGTATTTAAATGTTTTTTCAGTCGGTGGTCTTCTAGTTTGATGGCTCTTGATATACAAATTTCAGACTGCAGCTGTATTTCCGCAGTATTCACCAAAAATAAACAACAAATCTGTTGTTCCTTAAAATTTACGTAAACGACATCTCGATTTGGCACACACATAAGTAGGTAGCAATTAGATTGAAGAAACAATAATTTTGGTCGTCACGTTATATGTATGTTGGTTCGTGTCAACAATTTTTAAGGGGAGACAACTTATCTAGCCCGCCGTGTATATAAAACAGCCAGAAGAATAACTTTTCGATTGCTACTTTACATTCCTTGCATTGGAATGAGTTAAATAAGAAGTTAATATTTTGCCTTAGAAAATAATATATTCACTAATTTAAATTTTGTTAACTCTTAGATCTGTGGTTTTGCTACACTTAGAGCATGCCAACACTATCTTCTCACAGCAGGTGAAGAATATTTAAATGAAAGCAGCAAACTCAGCACTATTCGGCAACTTCCGCTCGATGCACTTGAACTGCAGAGTTTAACAATACCACCGGAGGTTTGAGCATAACATTTGCAGCTCAATTTCCAGATTAGCCCTCGCCAAGAAATCCTAAGACTAGTGTTGATCTCCAAAGCATTCCTGTAAATGTGTTATCAACTTGTCACCGGATCACCAAGAAGTTAAGCATTTATAACGGCGGGACGTGGGAATGAACACATTAGAAGCCGATAAACTTGTTAGCAACTTCCGCATAGAAGGGCGAAGTTGGTTGATGAGTGTTAGAAGGCGAGTTAAACTCGCGGCCCTAACTGATAGCAAGTTTGAAGAGGGAGCTCGGCGGACGGACAGCAGATTAGCAACTTTGATACAAAATACATCGCGTGCCTCCTCTTTCTTCGCTGTTTTATTGAGAAACTAAGTGTTGGCTGTTGTGATTTGTTATCACTATTATTTTCCAAGTTTTCCGATAAAGCCGCACATAAATCACGATGATTCCCATCAGGGTTAAACAATTTTAATTGCCAGCCCAGAACCTGCAGAACCGTAACCAGACACTAAAAAAATAACCTGTCTTGAGCAGTTATTCCCAAGCTGCTAATTTTAGGCGTAAGCCTGAAATTAAGAAGCCACTTACTGTTGAGAGGTTGTTACGAGTGCTCATGCCAGGTACAGCAATTGAAATTAATTAGCTAAATGAAAAGCGGGAAAGTAAGATAATTGCAGGGTTAATAGGAATAAATTCGTTATAAATTGCTGAAAAATTATACAATAATCAACATTACATTGAAAATTATACATGAATAAAAATAGGTGTTGTTACACTTATATACAGAGTGATTACATTATCTTGTAACAGGTAGGTAGGCTACACACATTACAGCTATTTGTATTCCGGATGTATCGTAGTAAACTTTACATTGTTTAAATAAATAAAAACCAACATTGCCATGCTGGATGTATTAAGAAACTACAATGAAACTGTTTACTGGTAAATAAGATGCAGTTTTGCAATAGGTATATTTTCAGTATTTATTTCTTGTAATTTAAACAAAACTAACACAGATAAAGCCAAAATAGCATAGAAATATTTTGACATAATATTAAAATCAACAAGAAAAATGACGAAAGCAAAGCAAGCAGGTACGATACTGAATTCGGTACTATGGAGCAAAAGTATAGATAAAAACAATACACATATAGTATATAACACCATTGTAAAAACAATCACTAGTTATGGAGCTAAGGTATGGCAAATCACTAAAAACACGGCAAATAGATTAAGTGCCCTAAAGATGAATCTTTGGAGACTATCGGCGAGAGTATCTATTCGCGATAGAATTAGAAACGAAACAATTAGAGAAAGAATGGAAGTAGAAAAGAACATAATTCAGACGCTGCAACTAACCTGGTATGGTCACATGCAAAGAATGAACGGCACATGCCTCCCGAAAAAAACCATGAACTGCATTCCCCCGTATAGAAGAAAAAGAGAAAGACCCAGACGAAGTTGGACAGAAGAGGTACATGAAACATTAGAAGCAAGAAATATAGATCCTGAATTATATAGGGATCGTGATGGATGGATTGGGAACCGAAAGACGGCATAGATTAAGAAGAAGAAGAAACACACGAAAACTAAGTTAAATAAAAACAGAAAGAAAAACACAAGTTAATGACGTAAATGTCCAAACTGCCGTCCACCTTGCTCTCCACATAAATCAATCCGTCGCAGAAGAGGATTTCTAACACGAGTTAGCATATGTAGGGTGATTGATCTATATTATTCAATAATTCTTTCAGGTAAACCTTTCTGAGTTTTTACGGGAGTTTCATAGAAGTCGTTGTTTACTTTACCCCACAAAAAGAGATCTAACGGAGTCAAGCCCTACGTGGAGGCCAAGGATGAAGTGAACCTCTTCCAATTACTTTGTTATGGAAAGTTTCATCTTGGTAGTTTGTTACAATTCTATGGAAGTGGGCACATGCTCCGTCATTTTGAATCCGCATACGATGCTAAACATAAAAAGGAAGGTCTTCTTAAAGTTAACGCAAATCCTTTTCTTCTTCTTCCTAATCCTTTCTCTTTATTGGGTATCGAGGTTTCTTGTTCTTTTTCATGCTTTGCAGAGTTTTCTCAATTCTTTCCTGTAATCTGTATGTTTTTTGCCTGGTTCCATGTTCTGCCTATCCTTTTCAGTATTTTTCCAATCGCCTGATTCCAAGTTTCCTTTGTCCTTCCTCTTTTTCTTTCTCCTTCTACTTTTGCTTCCCACAAATTCTTTGTTTGTTCTTCCTTGTCCATTCTGCATATGTACATGAACCATCTCAGCTGCCCTTCTTCTATTTTCTTTTGCATTGGTACTACATTTAGTCTCTCTCTTATTTCTTCATTTCTGATCCTATCAAGTCTTGGCTTATTCCTTCTTGGAATTTTTCTTTTACACATTCCTCCTTTAACCTGTACGGTTAATTTTCTCTTTTCTTTTCCCCTTCTTCTTTTCTATTGGGTTTTCCCTCTTGTGTTCTTCCTGTACTTCCGTAGTCACCATAATGTGGTCACTCCCTATATCCGGTCCTCTTCTTACTCGGGTATCTTTTATTCTTTTGAATTTTTCTTGTTCCGCTAATATATAATCTATTATTGATTTTTCACCTCTCCATTTCACTACTCTCGTGTATTTGTTAATGTCTTTGTGTTTAAATATTGTATTCGTAATCTCCATGTTGTTTAGTGGGCAGAATCTTCTTCCATTGTTGTTTATAACGTTTTTCTCAAAATATCCCATTACCTTTTCTAGTCCTTCTACCTTATTTCCTACTCTTGCATTGAAATCATCTAGTACCATTATTTGCCCGTTTATTTCTTCAATCACTGCTTGCAGTTCTTCCCAAAATTTGTCTTTGTTCTCTTTGTTTTCATTTTCATTTGGTCTATATACTGCCACCAGCGGGGTTTATTCTTATCGTTTCTTTTCTATCTCTATGGTTATAATTCTTTCTAATACGTATTTTGTTCCCTTTATTTCTTTTTTCCTTATATGTGTTACCACTATTCCTACTCCGACTTGGGCATTCTTTGTTTCTTTTACTCCACTATGGTTTAGTATATAGCTTTTTCTAATGTATTGCTTCCTTGTCCCTTCTTCTTTGTCTCTGTTATCACTAATATTTGGACTTTGGCTTTCTCCATTTCTTCTACTATTGCGACCTCTTTCCCGCTTATTCCTCTTATATTCCATGTTCCTATTCTAGTTCTGGTTATTTTTCTGTTTCTTTCTTCTTCGTTTTTCTTCATGTCCATTTCCGCGCCTATTTTTGTTACTATAGTGCCTTCCTTTCGTTGTCTTTTTAGTTTTTTGAGTTTTTTGCGTCTGGGTTATCAATTTCTTTTAAGCTGCCTCCATCCTCCTCACACTATTTATATTTTATAGCTTCTATCTCTATCTTTTGACATCCTACTCCATCCATGACTATGTCATCCGCATAATCTTAGGGTTAGAACCCTTCATCATTGAGTATCTGTAGAAGTTCATTTACTACCAGGTTCCACAGAAGGGAGCATAACACCCCTCCTTGTGGACAGCCCTTGGTACATGTACGCTGAGAGTTTCTTCTCTAGACAGCTAAAGGTATTTCTTTGTTGAGCATTGACGCTACCGAGAAGATTGTGAAGCGCAGATTCACATGACTTTCCTGATTGATGTGCATGTTGATTACGATTTAGGGGATTGGTTTTTATAGCCCCGTCTCGTATATGCGTGTCCATCAGTTTTTCCATAGTCTTTAAGCAGCAAGACATTAAGCTGATTGGTCTGTATGCCTTTGGCTGGTTGTACGATACTCGCCCAGGTTTGGAAATGAAGGCCACCTTGGTGGGCCTCCACGCTAGTGGGAGATAGTTTCCCGTTAAGCATAAGCGGGAGATTTTTATTAGAAGCGTTACCAGGAGGTCCACTGTTAGACATAAGTCTCTTCTAGTTTCTTCTACTTGTGTCTATCTTGCTCTATTTGAAACCACTTTTGTTCTGCTGTTTATTTGCCGTCGTAAATCCATGTTTTTGAGGTCTTCCCGTTCTTCTCTTAGTTAATCTTGTTCCCTACGAAACGATCGTTGTGCCCCAGCGGTTTGAATCCTAACGGAATGTATTTACTTAGATACTCTTCTATAAAAGAGAAATGAATTCTGAAAACATTCAAAATGCTATATTGATAAAGATAACGATACAACGATTCTCAGTGGAAACGTCCAAAAGTAATCAAATGTGGTAGAATTATGCACGGATTATAATACAGTAAATAGTTATTTGACTCATTTTACTCATAATTAAGAAAAAATGTATATATTGTATAGATGCCCAAGCTTAACATATAGATTAGCAGAAAACAGATCAACAGTTCTACTTTAAAAGAAACCCATTGCTGAGCTAAATAGAAAGGTCGTGCTTCAAACAATGATTATATGGTTGTTAAGAATTGCGTGTTGCTTAAGCCGACTGTTAATAGTGTCATTACATTTCCCGCTGACTTTATATCAGAGTTTGGTATTTGGGTTGCATACAAAATCAGGTGTAGCAGTGTAGCATGAAAATTTTTTCTAAAATCTGGTCTGGTTTTTACATTATACGTACACAATGCTATTGCTATCTCTCATAATTGCAATTATTAGTTAACAATCATATTTCTACTAAAAAATTAAATATATATAGCAATTATAGCCTGTATAGGATTGAATCATTAATTCCAATTTTCTTTCAGTTGCACCGGCTATAAAAGTCCCCAACCAACTCCTAGGAGCTCCATTGAACACGGATGTTCAGCTGGAATGTTATGTAGAAGCCTTCCCCAACACCATCAACTACTGGCTTAAGAATCGAGGCGAAATGCTCTTGAACGGGTAAGTTCATCAAACTACCGCTGCTTACGTCCTAGTATAAATTTTAAACAACAAATTCTTCTTCGTCTGTGTATAGGCCAATGGCCTGTTAAATACCTACAACGGGTAGGTTCTGTGAGCCCTCTTTGCACGTATGCCGGGCATGAGGCTAGCCTAACCCGTCGAACAGAGAAGAGAAGTTCCACTACAACGTTTACGATTGTCAAAGATGTTTGTATGACAACCGGGACCGACTGTTTTACGTACCCTCCGAAGCACGACTGGTTACATATACCACTATATTGGTCCACCCATCCAAGTACTGACCAGCGCGGATTGTGCTGGACTACGAATACCGTTTAATCGGCGTCCACAGCGCTCCGCTCTGCAACCGATTAACCACAAATTGTTCGATTCAAATAATACAGAGTGGTACGAAAAATTACAGTCTTGTCTTAAGATCACTTATACAATGGTATTACTCATTTTATGTTTCTTTTATCATTAAGTTTTGCCATCGTCGGACGTCAATTATAAATATTTTTTCTTGAGGAACAACTACAATTAATAAAAGCAAAGACGTCGGACACCTGAAAGTTTATTTTACAATACAGGTTAATTCGCCCTAGGGTTGTATTATTATGAAACCGGCGCAAATGGAATCCACGTCAATGGAACCCTTTATGTTACAGATGTAAAAATGCAGTTAGTTTTTCGACACATAGATTGTAAATAAAGTTTTTATGTATGTATGATGATGGAGTTATGACTAAATAAATCGGCGTAAATGGAACCGGCGCATATCACGGACTAGCGGTACTGATAGATATGCAACTGTAATAAATTGTAAGAGTCAGGTCCTGACATAACGTCTATGTAACCTAATTACATATTACACAGCAATATCAAGAAATATTGCGTAGATGATGGTGCCCTAAACATCTTTTATGTATTTTCTGGATCATACTGTATATAACGTAGTTATAGAAGAATAATATAAGAAGCTGAAAAATTAAACAAAACTGTAAATTATTTCGATGGCCTTGCAGTTAATAACTGGTATAGAAGTAAATCGGCTTAAGAAGGACCGGCGCAAATTGAGGTCTGGCTGTACTCATAGATATGCAACTATAATAAATTGTATAAATAAGGGTCTGACATGCTTTTTATGTAACCTGATTACGTTTTTTACAGCATGATAAAAAACAATGCGTAAGAGATGGTTCCTCAACTAACTTTTATGTATTTTTTTGATCATATTGTATAAAAGGTAGTCATAAATTAACAGTACAAGCAACAGTATAAGTTTTTATAAGTATAACGATGCAAAGTCAATCAACGTTAATAGGAACGGCGCAAATCGAGGGCAGCCTATCCTAGTAAATATGCAACTATAATAAACTGTAAAAATCAATTTCTGATACGATAAAAAACAAACTGATTAGATTATGGTTCCCAACCATCCTTTATGAATTTTTTATCATATTGTATAAAACGTAGTCATAAATGAACAGTGCAAGAAACTAATTGCTTCCTCACAAAAAAATAATAGAAAAGCAGTTAATTGTATGACGACGGCCTTGTGATTAGGGACTAGCGCCAAAGTAAATTAGAATCAATAGGACCGGCGCAAATCGAGGGACGGCTATACTGGTAAATATAAATCTGTATTAAACTGTAAAAAAAGTGACATGACGCTTGTGCAACCTAATTAGGCTTTATACAGCACGATCAAGAAAAATTGGGTAAAAGATGATTCCATAAATACCTGTTGAGTATTTTGTTATCATACTGTATAAAACATAGTCATCAAAGGGCAGTGTTAAAAAATGAATGCTTCCGCATCAAAGAAGAATGACAAATACCGAAAGGTATGACGATGGCCTTATGGTTAGTGACCGTCGCGTCGCTGCAGTAATTCGGCATAAGTGGAACCGGCGCAAATTGAGAGCTACATCTACTGATAGATATGCAACTGTAATTAAATGTAGGAATGAAGCCAGGACATGTTATTTGTGTGGTTCCATAACCATCTTCTATATTTTTTTTATCATACTGTGTAAATGAACAATGCAAACAACATTATCATAAAAAAATAAAATCGCATTTCATTGTAGGACGATGTCCTTGTGATTAGTGACTGGCGCCGAACTGAATTAGCTAAAAAAGGGAACGGTGCAAATCGAAGGACGGCTATACTGATAGTTATGCAACTGTAATAAACAGTCAGAGCAATGTTCTGATATGCCGTTTGTGTAATCTAATTACGCCTTATATAGCATGAATAAGAAAAATTGATAAATCATGTTTCCGTGGCAATCCTTAGTGTATTTTTTGATTATACTGTATAGAATGTAGTAAAAGAATCCTGTATACCATTGAATATTTCCGCATCAAAGAAGAATACAAACACTTAAATTTACAATGATAGCCAAAAGTGAATCGGCGTAAATGGGACCGGCGTAAATCGAGGGTTAGCTGTACTAATAGATATACAACTGTAATACACTGTAAATATCAAGTTTTGATATAGCGGCTGTGCAACCAAATTCCGCTGATGATGAATGATCAAGAAAAATTGTGTAAAGGATGGTTTCATAATAATCTTTTATAAATTGTTGATTACACTGTATAAAATGTAGTCATAAAAGGGCAGTGTACGCAACTGAATGCATCCGAATGAAAGAAGAATAAAAACACTGACATTTATGATGATAGCCGAAAGTGAATCGACGTAAATGGGACCGGTGTAAATCGGGGTTAGCTTTACTAATCGATATGCAGCTGCAGTACACTGTAAGTGTCAAGTTGTGATATGACAACTCTGCTACCAAATTCCGCTGATGGTGAATGATCAAGAAAAATTGTGTAAAGGATGGTTGCATAATCATCTTTTATGAATTTTTGATTATACTCTATAAAATGTGGTCATAAGAGAACAATGCATGATGCTTTCGCAGCAAAGTAGAATAAAATACACTGAAATGTATGACGATGGCCTTGTGGTTAGGGACCAGCGTCAAAGTGAATCGGCGTAATTGGAACCGGCGCAAATTGATGGCTAGCTGCACTGATAGATATGAAACTGCCCTTAACTGTAAGGGTCATTTTCTAATACGACGGTAGTGTAACCGACTTATGTTGATGATCAAAGATCAAGGAAAAGTGTGTAATAGATGGTTCCACGGCCATATTTTATGTATTGTTTGTATCATACTGTATAAAACGTACTCAGAAAAAAAAACGGAATGGGTGAAGATAAATCGACGAGATGACGAAGACCTTGTGGTTAGGAACCGGCGTCAAAGTAAATCGGTGTAATTGGGACCGGCGCAAATTGATGGCTAGCTGCACTGGTAGATATGAAACTGCAATAAACTGTAAGACCCTTACAGTTTATTGCAGTTTGACCCAAGTTCTAATATGACGGTTGTGTAACCAAATTATGCTGATGATTAATGATCAAGGAAAACTGTGTAATAGATGGTTCCACAGCCATATTTTATGCATTGTTTGTATCATACTATATAAACGTACTCAGAAAAAAAGGAATGGGTGAAGATAAAACGACGAAATGACGAAGATCTTGTGGTTAGGGACCGGCGTCAAAGTAAATCGGCGTAATTGGGACCGGCGTGAGGGTTATTTGTACTGATAGATATGAAACTGCAAGACTCAAGTTCTGACAAGACGGTTGTGTGTAACCGACTTATGCTGATGATCAATTATTAAAAAAAACTGTGTAAAATATGGTTCCACGGCCAACTTTTATGTATTGTTTGGATCATACTGTACAAAACGTACTCATAAAAGAACGGAATGGGTTGAGATAAAAATGGGATGTTGAATTATAATCAAAACCAAGATTTATTGCTATAAGTTTTCGTCAGTTATTGATGGGTAACTTGATATGGAATTTTACTTGCTGATGTCTAGCCCAGCTTTTTAAAATCAAAAACATTGATTCAACCGGCATTAGCATATTCATAAGGCGACTTAGAAACATGAGAACGTAAAGTGGAATTCCAGCCTAGCGTTACCAATTCTTTACACTGGACCCAGTTCCTCTATAAACCGAACGTTAACACAAAGGACAAATACAATTACATCAAATTGAATTCAAAAGCAATTTCCAGCAAATAAAAATTCTTTGTGGTGCTCTAAATTTACTTATTCAATTCCACCACTTCGGCAGACACGTGTAGTAAAACAGCGTCAGGGCCTCATATGCGAGAAACGTTGCAATCAGAATATGCAATAAGTGAGGACTTGTAACTTGAAATTATTGTTAAACTTTACCCACCACGAAGTTGAAATAGAGTTTTCAAGCGCTGCTAAAACTCCGAAACATTCAACTTTCAAAAATTACCAAGTTGGAAATGTATGTAAGCATATATCCGACTCCAGTGTAAATTTTCAATTGCGTTACGAGTTCTCAACTAAAAATCCGCCCCAGTTATTTAAATACTGGGAGGAACTGGTAGAATTTTAACAAGTTGCTGAAGCTAATAAGAATTCGCTATAGCGCTTAAATTAAAACTTCCCTTGTCTCGTTTGGATTGTCAGGACAAGAAACTGTTATCTAGGAAGTTCGCGACAAAACAACACGAGACTTGCATTTCAAATGGAGGGCTTTGAGATAAACACTGCAAGTGGGTTTCTGGGTACATCTTGAAGGCAAATTAGGATTGTTACAGTAATAAAGACAAATTATCGCTTGGTATCATTCAGACTAGGATTTGACTTTGAAAGTAATATTAATTCCAGAATATATAAATTTCCCCGTACAGTTTCTATTATTCCAACATATCTTCGCTGGATATTTGCTATAAGCCCTTAAAGGATAAGAAACAGAAACATTTACCTTCACAGTATAAAAAAACCACTTTGTAAGCAAAATCAAGTAACAAATGAAAAGCAAAATGAAGAAAGCCAGAAAACAAAAATTATACAACAAAGCATGCTGAATTCTCAGTTTTACATAGGCAACCAAATTTACAGCGTGGTTGTTTTGTGTAACAGGTTATGTATGTTCATCTTTCTGTAGCTTACAAACATAGTAGTTAAACTCCTGAAAACAAAGTGTATATCTCCAATTATTAAGAATCTCTAAAGTACACATAAAGTATCCGTCCAGGTTTGTCAAGCAATTCAAAAAGCGACTTGCATCAGATTGTAATGAAATATATACGAAGATGGAAACATCTACGAATGTTGAGTTATATATTCAGAATACACTTTCTGGATTTTGAAGTTATAATTAATTATAGCAAACTGAATTATGTGTTAATAAAGATTAAATAATTGCTGTATATGACTTAAGCAACGAAACACGTCCTGTTTTAGAGCTAACATTAATGAAACTTCTGTTGGCCACATTGCACTACACACATGTTATCTCCCAGTTCTAAGAACCATTCCATATTAAAAAAGAACATTCGGATGGGCTAGATCTGGAGATCTAGGCGGCCATTCAATCTGTTAATTTCTGCCAATTCACCTATTTGTAAATACTTTATTTAAACACAGACCAACTTGCAATTCATAATGGGACAGAGTACCTCTTTATTAGTACCAGATTCTGCAAATTGTATACATTTGTGTGTATTTGCAAATAAGACGTCCATATCGTTTTACAAAAATTCAAAATATAGATTGATTTAAAAAAGTGAGTCAACGCTCAACTATCCATAAATTAAAATAAACGAATTTATTTTGCAAGGATGCCCTGTATTAGATTATTTCATTCAATGTGTACTTATTATTATCAGACCAGTATCTAGAATTATGCTCACTGGCGTTCCTTCTTAATCAAAAGGTGGCTTCAACTGAAAGTACTCATCATCATCATCACCTGACATGGAGCTGACTCGAGGGTCGATCTTGGATTACCCCAGGCCCACCCCACGCCAGTAGTAATTTAAGGGATAGGGTGGGATCGGGTGGGGTATTACACAACGTTAGCATGTCTGCAATGCATACCGCAAGACACCGCTGCTGCAACACCGAGTAGTTAGTATGCTACGCATCAATGGGGTTTTTGAGTATGTAACCGAGACCTTTATGCGATTATGCATTTGAGCCTAATAACTTTGGTATCAAAGTTTCACATTGTTCTTATTTCACATCTATCTCTTGTGCTAAGGTTACAGATTGCACATATCTTAGTTTCCTAATACCTAATAAACTTCTTAATATTTTCTCCCAAACTTATTTAAACTGTCCTTTATGCGATGAAGCCTTTGTGCCTAATAGCTTTGGTTTCAAGTTTTACATTGTACGTATTTCTTATCTGGCTATTGTTTTAGGGTGACAGATTGCTCCTATCTTAGTTTCCTAGTTTCTAATTAACTACTTAATATTTACCGTCCTGAGTTCCAGTGTTTCACCACTTAGTTGGCAGTTCGCTTCTGGATTGTACTTCCTTCTTTTCCCTAACCTTCCCCTCTGCGGTTGACAGTTAGATATCCATCGTTTTCTTTCCCACTGGTGCATGTTTCGTTTCTTCACCGTTGTTTTCCCCGTCCTCACTCTCTTTCTTCTTCTACTTCCCCGTTAGCCTGTTCTTCTTCAGTCGATTCTTGATCGGATTCTGCCATTAGTGCATAGATTCTTCTTGCCTCTCTTCGGATATCCTCTTTTCTTCGTGCCCATTCCTTCCATGTCTGTTTAGGTATGCCGGTGTTTTGTATGTCCTTCTCCAATGATGTATTCCACGTGCAGCATGGTCTTCCGATCTTCTTTTCTTCCGTTTACATGTCATACGCTTGCTGTAGAGGATGATTGGCAAGTCTGCTTAAGATATCTGCCCAGTATTTGAGTCTTCATGTGGTGAGTCGTTTCGTTATTGTTTTCCCTTCTAGAATTTCTTGTGCCGTCGCTAAATTCATCTGGCCCATTAGCCCCCCCCCCCTTATTCAAATTCTAGATCCGCCGCTGGTCAAGGGTGTCACAATTTTTTATTTTTCAATCAGGGGTGCTACTTAATGAGAAAGGTTGAAAAACACTAGCCTAGGCATTAATTGTCCCTACTATATTCTGCTTTACGGTTAAATGTGAAATATTCTGGATTTTGCTTTAACCTCGGTTGTTAACTTATCTTTTGTTGGCCCCTTGGATGGGTAAACTATTCCTGAGTACGATCATAGATAATCCTATTCATAAAAATGAAATAATTAATAGTATTGGCAATCTGCAGCATCTATGTGAATCATACAAAAGAAATAATATTGCCAATGTTTACATTGCTTTTAATTATAAACCTGCAGTACGCTGGAATGCTCACAATTATATTTAAAATTGATATTGAAATGAAGATATTTTAATAGAAATACCAAAGTTTTCAATATTCCTACATCTTATTTGCATAATCTATAATTGTGGTTACACTCATAAAATCAAGGTATTGCTGTCTGATTCACAATGAAATGCTGTAGATTTACACGCAATGCATTACAAAAGTCAAATTTTTACCATCTGGTATGTGTTCAAAGTTAGCCCTAGTCGCCTCTATTATCCTCGATTGAAATTTATGGCCGTATTCCCAAAATTCGGTTTCTAGTTGAGCCGACATTCTTGTCGGCCAACTTTATTGGCCAAGGGTACCTACCTGCTGTCCCGTCCCTTGAAGCCTATCCCTTTGTGCGCTCTCATAAATTTGTTATAATATCCCCCGTTTGATTTAATTATATCTATATTAGATCCAACTAGACTACAATACCTAACTACTTTCACTTATCTTTCTCTACAGCCTCCCTCGTTCTTGCTGTCTTTTCCGCTGGTTGATCGCTCCGCTGACTAAGCAGGTGATCGCGGCACGCTTGATTGTTTACACAATATACACTCTCACTTTGCTTGGCGATTTCCTCCCCGAAATAATCTAAACAAAACGGGGGTTTCTGCCCTACAGATCCATTAAATAACTTTAATAGATTTAATAAACTTATTTGGATTTATTTAGCGGAGCTCTGCTAGACGCGACCACCCTACTTGAACGCCCGAACGGATCTCTATCGGTGGCTTCAACTGAAAGTACTATTATTTTTAAATTGTCACCATTATTGCCAGTATTTCCCATATGGTGGGCACACTGTATTATTCTGATAAATCGTGTGCAATATCGAGCTTACGGGATTGTGGAACCAACAGAACAGTCGGTAGTATTGCTGTAGAAGAAGACGTTCCTGAGATAATTGCAGCTGAACCAAGTACTAGTACAATATGAATTGCTATCGACGTTGGTGTTTCACATCAAGCTGTTTGGAAGATTTTTCGTGAACAATAACTGTATCCAATTTGTATACAGCGAGGGTAAGCTCTGTGGAAGACTGCTTTCTAAAGAGATTGCAATTTTGTTAATGTTTTTTAGAACAATGCAGTGACCCCGATTTCCAATCTAGCGTCCTGTTCACCCACGAGGCAAATTTTTCAGGAAATGCAGTAAAAACTACTCACAATAATGATCAATGTACTAACCGTAATCCACACGCAATAACACCATCCAGGCATCACCAAACATTTTCCTGTATTGCTTGAGTTGGCATTATTGATGATTATTTAATTCGGCCAATGTTATGTATAGATTAACTCCAAATTTTGGTCTCTTTCGCCCTAATTTTCAATTTCCTTAGCGATGCTTGGAGTTGAATCAGTAATCTGAAGAAGATTTAAAACCAACATAGGATCTCCGCTGGTGCCCAGTAGTGCAATGGCAGTGGTCGGTATTGTTTGAAGATTAACTGTAGATTGTTGGTATAGCAGTGGGCCTAAAACATTCCCTTGAGTAACACCAGATATACGAGTTAATTAAAAAATCTGAGAAGAGGAGAAAATAGCGCAAGTGTGGAAAATTAGTACAGTATGACCCATATACGAAAAAGAGGATAAGTTTTAATGTGGTAATCGCGGAGGAATAAGCCTACTTAACATAGTATGCAATATTAATACATAATTAGAACCATACTTTGAGAGCATAATTAACCAAAACCAAATAACGTTTAGGAAAGGATGATCAGCACTCGACCAGACATACATATTAAAGGAAATACTAGAGAAAACGTGGAAATTCAATATCGACACCTTCCATATATTTGTAGATTTCCAACAGGTGTATGACAGCCTAAGTAGGAAGGAACTGTACACAATTCTCGAAGATTTTAAAAATTCTAAGGAAATTAATTAAAATGATCAAGTGGATGAAATGGAGGAAACGTACATTCGGGATAAAGTGCAAAACAAAACAGCGGGGTTTAGACAAGGAAATATCCTATCGTCAGTATTATTTGATCTGGCGCTAGAGAAAGTAATCCGCAGCATAGACATAGACACAAATAGTACAATATACCATAAATTTAAACAAATGATAATAATAATCGTAAGAGAAGTGTTTGTGGAACTGGAGCAACAAGCACGGAAAATAAGACTAATGACCAATGACGATAAACTAAAGTTATGACAGTTACCAGAAATCAACCTAGAGCAAGACAGAACTTAACAGTCGGAAACTATAAGCTGGAAGTAGTTAAGAGTTACAAATATCTGGGAGTTAAACATCAAACTACAACGATGAGACGGAAATAGTCAAGTCTAGAACAACACAAACGAATAGGGTTTCCTAGATGTGCAACGGAATTCTGAAACATAGACATATTGATAAAAATATGAAGGCGATGATATATAAAACTCTAATAAGATCAATAATCACCTATGGAAGCCAAGCCAAGCAATGATCCATAAAATTAAAGAAAAACAAAGAAAATTTAAAAGAAAAGTTCTGCGAGGGGTTTATGGATTAATCAAAGAGGGTAGTGTGTGCAGAAAAAGATGGAACCACGAATTATACCAAAAATTCAAAGAGTTTGATATGTTAACATTCGCAGATTTAGGAAGATGAAGGTGGGCAGGTCGCTTGCGATGTATGAATGCAAACGCGATTGTGAGACGGGTGGAAGAACTTAACCAAGAAGAACGAAGAGGAAGGGGCGACCAAGAAAATGATGGAGTGACGCAGCTCCGAGAACCATCCAATGAATAATAAGCTGGAGGAAATGGACAGAAGATACAGACAAGGCTAGTGGAGACCAAGGTCCGATATGGACTGTAACGCCGCTGCGTAAGTGAATAATTGAAACACAGATTATATGATTAATAAAGTTGTCACTTTCTCTTTATATTTCATTTGAAACTGCCTAAGGGACAGATACGAATGTATATGTTGATAGTACGTGTACGGAATTTTTTATTTGAGTTAAAACAAAATTCCTTGTCGTAGGCATGTGGATAACCAAACAGGCTAATGAACAATACCTTTACTTTTTAAAATGTTGATCTACGATATCTACTATTCCATGTACGTGTTTGATGGTAGATTGTTTGTCCCTAAATTGAAAATGGTATTCTGATATTAATGCCAGCTCTTCCAGGAAACACTGCAGTCCATTTAAAAATATCTTCTGAAATAATGTTAATAAGATCGTTTAATATGAGGTCACTTCTTCAGTGGGTTTACCTGGCTTGAGATTGGGAGTTGTTTGAGCTACTTTCCACTGAGGGAAAGCGATTCATTCTCAAAATAGTGTTAAAAATGTAAATAACGTTTATTAATGCTAAAGAAGCCATTTTTAGATTTAGGATTAGGATACTGGTGTTCACTATTTCTAGCGTATTGATAGGCTTTGCTGGCAGCACCATCTGGTATGAAATTTCCAGGAAGTCCTGGAAGTTTCTCGGTCATTCTTTGGGTTTTGATTTCAAGGGACAGTTTAGGTTTAAGACAAAATTGCTCACCACCAACTGGTGTGAGATATCTTTCTCTGGGATCGATTTTAAATGGTAGGGTCAGAGTACATTTGTTAAATGCTCGTCGAAAATGTCTTCCATCATTGTATCATTTCATGCACTTTTGCAAGGCTTCCTAATAGGGCGAGCACACTTTCTTGAGCTTGTTGACTTAGCCTCCTTGTAATTTCCACAAAAATGCCCAGCACTACCTGGTGTGAGGTTTCCAGTAAATTCTGAATTTCTGTATTTTTCTCTGGGATCGATTTTGACGGGTAGGGCTACATTACATTAGCTAAGTGATCGTCGAAAACGTCTTCCTTCTTTATATCGTACTCTTGCAAGTGTTCCTAATGCAGCTCGGACACTTCTTGATCTTATTGACTTAGCCTCCTGGTGGTTTTCCACCGAAGTGGCCAGCATCACCTCATGTGAGATTTTCAGCAAGTCCTGTGTTTCTCGGTATTCCTTTGGGTTTTGATTCTGAGGGGTAGGGCTAAAATACATTTGCTAAGTGCTCGTCGAAAATCTCTTTTTTCTTTTTGTCGTTTCTAGCCCAACTCTTGCAAGGTTTCCTAATAGAGCGAGGACACTTTCTTGGGCTTGTTGACTTAGCCTCCTTGTAGTTTCCACAAAAGTGCCCAGCACTACCTGGTGTGAGGTTTTTAGCAAATCCTGAATTTCTGAATTTTCCTCTGGGATCGATTTTAAGGGGTAGGGCTAGATTACGTTAGCTAAGTCCTCGTCGAAAACGTCTTCCTTCTTTGTATCGTACTCTTGCAAGATTTCCTAATGGGGCTCGGACACTTCTTGAGCTTATTGACTTAGCTTCCTGTTGGTTTTCCACAGAAGTGGCCAGAATCATCTCATGTGAGATTCGAATGGGTAGGGCTAAAATACATTTTCTAAGTGCTCTCGAAAATCTCTTCCTCCTTTTTATCGTTTCTAGCCCAACTCTTACAAGATTTCCTAATAGAGCGAGGACACTTTCTTGAGCTTGTTGACTTAGCATCCTCGTGGTTTTCCACAAAAGTACCCAGCACTACCTGACGTGAGATTTTCAGCAAATCTTGAATTTCTGTATCTTCCTCTGGGATCGATTTTGAGGGGTAGGGCTAGAATACATTTGCTAAGTGCTCGTCGAAAATTTTTCTAGCCCACCTCTTGCAAGGTTTCCTAATAAGGCGAGGACACTTGCTTGGGCTTGTTGGCTTAGCCTTCTTGTTGTATTCCACAAAAGTGCTCAGCACCATCTGGTGTGAAATTTCTAACAACTCCTGAATTTCTCTATCTTCTTCCGGTATCGATATTGATGGGTAGGGCTAGAATACATTTGCTAAATGCTCGGCGAAAGTGTTTTCCTTCATTATATCGTTTCTAGCCCAACTTTTGCAAGGTTTCTTAATAAGGCGAAGACACTTTCTTGGGCTTGTCGGTTTAGCGTTCGTATGGTTTTCCTCAAAAGTGCTCAGTACTTTCAGTAGCTGACATATTTTTTAGATATTCTTGGATAGACTGATTTTTCTCATGTGCTAGTTAGTAGTTCAAATTCGTAGTAAATGGATTTTACTTGATGGTTCACATCCAGTTTCCTCTTTTAAAGAATTACTTCTTTAACGGTATAAGAGCAGCCTTGATGATGTCTTATTACTTAAATTAACTCTAGCATTGACTGCTTGTAGCCCGATTGTACACCGAGTGTTAGGTTCTCTAAAGATGAGTAAATCTCGTCAGCTATTTTGTATGATAAATCGATTAGGCAAACAAGTGCCTTATGAGATGAATGCTTGTACGACTTCTACTAGCATGTAGAGCTGGCAATCGGATTCGGATTTTCGGATATCCGGATTTTTTTATGCGAAGATCCGGATTTTGTGAAAGCTAAAAATCCGGTATTCTGATTTATCCGGATTTCGGATTTTAGGTTAAGATCCGGATTTCGGATTTCTCACAGAGATCCGGATTTCGAATTTCTCACGGAGATCCGGATTTCGGATTTCTTACAGAGATCCGGGTTTCGGATTTTTTTAAAATCAATTTGGAATTAGGATTTCTTGTGTCGATCCGGATTAAATTATTAATGTTTTCTGTACTTTTATTAACATTTCCTTCGTACCCATCACTATTTAGTGGAAGGGGGGTACAATTTTTCTCCTATGTTTATCTGAATTAACTGCATATTCATACAAATTCTACATGTCAAATTAATGCAAACTGTATTTATGTAGATCTACTTAAATGTTTGATTTTTAAGAAAAATCCGGATAGCGGATTATTTAGGGTAAATCCGGATATCGGATTTTTCGGATATATCCGGATATCGGATTCTTCGGATAAATCCGGATAACGGATTTTCCGGATGAATCCGGATAATGAATTTATCGGATAACGGATTTGCAAGACGGATTTTATCCGGATAGTAAAAATCCGGCAGATTCCGGATTATTCGGATACCGGATAATTTAAAATCCGAAATCCGGATTTTAAAATGTAACGGATTTGACAGCACTACTAGCATGCAGCTTAAGATAACAAAAACCTTGGGACAGGTGGAAGGGATACTAAATTTATATACAAGTAGTCATCAAAAATGAACCCATTACGCTTTCCAAGAAACAACTCTTATCAGATTAGAATATACCATTGTAAGCATTACAAGTGAAGTTTTAGGAACTGCACCCTGTAATACCAATAGCACTTACGCTGAGCGAAGGATATAATATTAATAATAATAAATTTAGCTACATTCAAGTGTGAAATTTACACTTTAAAGAACAACGTAAAGTATGAATAGAATTACTAGGATTTGCTTATTTTACGCTAACGCATTTAGTTCTGAAATAAAGTTTCAACTTTACACTGCAGGGAAACATAGAGCAATGCTGCAGTTCTCCAAGGAATTACACCGTTTCCAGAGTCGATTGTAGAATATTTCAAATAGAATGGTTACAGACATTTTGTGTGTTAGAATGGCAGAACAATTAATACCTTAGAGAAAAAAAACCTTTGCTCTCCTAAAAATGAACAGAGCAGTATTGAATAGAAATTAGTTTTTGTACGCAATCTACAAGTATATCATAATTATAAAATAAGAAGAAAAGGGACCATAAACTATCGACGAAAATGCGATTTCAAGTTAATATCTAGATTACATACTAACTGTATTTAATCTTTTGTTGTATATTTGTAGTGTATCAGGAAATTTCCATTGTAATTTCTTATAACTCCAATTGTACAAAATATTTTGAGACATTTTAGCATTAGTCTACCGAGGGTGTTGGAATACATATTAATAATTCACCATGTGATAATCGTGTTAACTACAGCGTGGCGTTTGTTTTTCGATTCTAAACCATATATTTTAATTCTAAATAATAATAAAACTACAAACCGCGCTCCAGTAGCTTCAAAAATATCTCGCGGAATAAATTTACATGCTTGGTTTATTCGTTGTCAATAATTTTCAACGCTTTCATGCTAAAATTTCTATACTAACTAATTAAACAATTTCAAATACTCCCACAGAAAAACAAACGGAGGAGAGTTAAATAAAGCTAGCCCAACTTTAGCTTTTCTTCTACTAAACCACCTACTATACGGAAACTTGTTCAAATAGAACATAATACGAAATGGTCCATCTTGTAAAGAGTACGCAGGACTAACTTTCCTTCATTACCCCTTGAATTTGCTAACATACTAAATTAAATCTTAGCCTTCACATTCCTATTTAGGTGGAAGAATAATAATAGTTTTAGTACCGAGTGAAAATCCCGTTGCAGTGGAAACCTGGAGACGTGAATTCGTTGGATCAAGGAAAATTTAAGATATGAGCCGTTTAATTTAATATTCGAGATTTAGCTATTACTTTTATTTGGGCAAAATCTAGTCTGCCACGGTTTGCAACTACCGCTAATACGATTTAAAATAAAAACATACGCATTCACCTTTGGAAGACTTTTCTTTGATTAGCAGAGCGTGTTAGTGATGGCGGTTTTGTAAATTGTAAATTTTATTTCTGATTTTTATATAAAGCTCTGATTTTGATTACCACAATTAAAAATGATTAGGATTCGTTCTTATAAATTGTCAAGAGAACCACTATAGCATTTTGGCATAGCAGGCGAATATATTCCTAATATGGGAATGAAGAAAAAGAGGAGGCGCAATATCAACCGTGTTGGAAATTAAACAAAATCACAAAATAGAATGCGCATGGTTAATACAATAGCTACAACGGTGTGGTTTATAAATTCTGTTATAAGACAGAAAACCAGGATAGCGTATATTCTTCAAATATCTGCTTAAAGAATAATACCTCCTTGGGTGTATCTTTGCTTCTTCCATTCAGTGTTGGGTAAGTTACTTTAAGAAAGTAACTAAGTAAGTTAATCAGTTACTCGGCAAAAAGTAACTAAGCGAGTTACTAAGTTACAAAATTATAATAGTAACTTGAATAAGTTACTAAGTTACCATAAAGTAACTCGTTATTTTTTAAGTTACCTATTTTTATGAGACGCTACTAATGTACATGCAATTACTACCAACTTAATATCAACAGAAACACACATTTATAAGCAATTGTTTATTAGCAAATATTCTATACGTGGGGGAAGGAACAGGCTCAGAGCTTAGAGGCGCTGGTTCAACGATGTTTTTGGGATTTTCCGAGGATTCTATTTTATTTTTTGTTATTATTGAAATATAGAGACGGTGAATGTATTTTCGTCTGAATTAGACACCCCCAACCTGCGCACAGGCGTTAGGAATGTACTTCCCAGTAATCCGCATATCTGCTCAGAGAGCTTCTAGTTGTTAAAGGATTAAAGATTACTGGAAAAAGCTGTTACCACCCAAATAGGATTCATCAAATATTATATCGACTAAGTACAAGAAGGTATTCCTGTTTTCGGTATTAGCATTTGCATACTAAAGCCTTCGAAATTTTAACAAATTCTTCAGCTTCAGGTATAATTTCTTAAATACTACGCATTAAAAACAGAACATTTTAAAATATTTTACATTTGTAGCATGAAAATGTAACTTGTCATATTCAGTTACTAAAGTTACTAAATAATTGTAACGTGTTATAGTTACAATTACTGAAAACACAAAAGTAATTAAGATACTATTAAGTTACTGAAAAGTAACTAGTTACTAGTAACGAGTTACTTTTACTTAGTTACTACCCAACACTGCTTCCACTGCACAAATATGCTAAACAATAACCACAAAAAGCATTTCTGCTACCGCGAAACTATGCATGCTTTCGTTTCAATGTTGACATAGAATAAGGCAACCTGCAGAAAACAGATTCTACTTGCAACAAAACAAAATATATGATACAACTATATAGACAAATTTATTAGCGTGTGTTTTGTTGTTATGATTGCTACGCCACAGAAGATGTTCTAGAAATGAAAGACGCACCTTGACATTGTATCCGCAACGGGGGTCATCCCATATTTACTGAAAATCCATTGGTTCGCAATAAGCTACACGGAGTTTATCAGTCTTCCTTCTCGAAAAGTTTCAGAGAATTGTGTTTCTAGGGGTTGCACGAAGAGACTGTAGCAATTTTTGTAGGCAGATGTACAGTTGAAACCGACACTACTCTATTAGGAACCAATGAAGCATCCAGGATGATGACTGTATTATACAGTGTTGGCAGAAGTTTCTCGATTCACAAATCAGGAATGAGCTTTGTAGGTGAATCGGGCAGTTTGTAGAATAGTTTATCCCAGCGTAGCTATTGATTTTTCTGCGGAGGGTTTTCGGCAGGAGGCTGGTCGATTCAGGTTTTGGCATGACACCACGGACTGTTTCGTATGTTTTCGATTTTAAAACTGCTCTCACTTAATTCCATGATATCCAAATACAAATTTGTTTTTGCTAGTTCAAACTGGTTTTCCTTTTTTTAATGGGTTTATTAGGTAGCGTACTAAGTCGCCTACATTCAAATTATTGTTGTTTTGTTAGGTAACTGTCACTTTGAACATTTTACACTGAGCTTATAGGTATTATAATACACGAAACAGCAAATAATAGGTTGCAAATATGTTAAACAAAATAATAGAAGAATATTTGGTAAATTTAAAAGCCAAAAATTTCAAATCTGGATCAGAGTCAATCCTGTTATATATTAAATACATTACTCGAAGGTCTCGAGACGCCTGAATCTGGTACCTTACCCTAAAAGGAAAGAACTGCGTAGTCAGTAGCAGCTGAGTTCACAACACCAATACAAGTTATATATGATTAGCAATAAACAAATGGTACCCGCAAGTTGCGTTATTTCTCGATAGCAACAAAGAAAAATCGAAGTACTTGCTAAACAAAGAAAAGGTTACTGTTTACAACCTTCAGCAATTGTTAATAATATATATAATTTTTAATTTAGTCAGCTCAAAGGTAAAGGAGAAACACGAATACAGGTTGACTTACCCTAGATCAACGCACTCAAGGATGGAAGACGAGAAAAACAGGGACAGCTAGGCTGACGTCACTGGTTCGAATAGTTTCAACAAGTTGCGTGCGACTCGTATAGATAGTCCCAGAATACTATGTCGGCACATGATATCAAATATCGGAACAACGGGAAACCATCGTCAAATCAGGCGTTGAACATTTGATCGGAACACCGCGCCAAATGCGTAATCGAAATAATGGAGAAAATACTGACAAAACCAGATGTTTTGCAAGTCAAAGGTGATAATCTGCAGCACAGAGTACATACTCGAACGGGAGCTCTTCAGGTGAACGTTTAGAAAATTAATGGGGTCAATTTTATCCCTGTCGACAAAGAGGGAAAACACACGGCATTTCCAACTATATTATTGAATATTGTGTACGTAGGATGCGACCCAATTGTTGACTACTTTATCATCAAGGAGACTAATTAATCAATTCACAACTACTTACGCGTACCTCAATTTCACCAAGCGCGGTGGCTTTCGAGCAAGACTCACGAGCCGGCCGAACACGGTCAAAAAATTAAAGCTACCAGTAGAAATTAGGCATATAAGGATGTCGGACTTAATTGTCTCCCTCAGGTTTCCAAAAGCTGCCCAGGTTAGACCTACTCTTCTCAGGATCTCACATGTTTGATTATCTCGACCCACTCGAATTTCGTAACCTAGATATTTGTAAGATGTTACTTGGTCGATTTCGTTAGTGCCCACTGTAATGCGCCCGCTTACTACAAGGTTAGTCATATATTGGGTTTTTGAGACATTGATTTTGAGCCCGACTCGTTCTGAATTTTGGTGAAGGATTTCCAACATCTTTTTGCTTTGTGTATGCAGTCAGAAAATATAACGATATCTTCGGTGAACCTCAGATGATTTAGGTACTTTCCAATTATGTTAACACCCATATTGTCCCAGTTTATTTCTTTGCGTATATGGTCGAGTATTACCGTGAATGGCTTCGGCGAGGTAGTGTATCCCCTTGGCGGACCCCCCGCTGTATTTGCATGCAGTCTTACGCATGCTCTGGCGGTGTCGTATACGTTCTTTATTATTGTGATGTGGTCAATTCGACATTCTGCTAGAGCTTGTAACATTTTGTGCTGGTCAATAGTGTCGAACGCCTTTTCATAGTCTGCAAAGATTAGCACGAGGGATTTGTTGTATTCCACACATTTTTCTATTAGGGGTTTTATGACTTGCAAATGGTCGCTTGTTCCATATCCTTTGCGGGATCCAGTCTGCTCGCAGGGTTGATAGTTGTCTAATTTTTGTGTATGACTTTCAGGAATAGCTTGTATACATGGGACAACAGGCTGATAGATCGATCTGCAATATTTCCCTTTTTGTGCATTATGACGATGACAGCATTGTTCCATTGGGAGGGGGTTGTACCTTTCAGAAGACATGTATTGAAGAGTTTTTGCATTATACTTATTAATGTCGTACTTCCCTCTTTCATGGACTCGCTTACTACATCTTTAACTCCTGGTGTTTTTCATATCTGGGATGGCTGCCGTGATTTCATCAATCGTTATGTCTGGAATTGTCTTCTGATCCCTCATTTTGGATTTTTGGTATCTGGTGATTTTCAATAGGTTCCAGGTTACGTTTATATAGCTCTGCGTAAAAGTCTGCGGGAATTTTAAGAATGTCGTATTTGCTTGTTTTGGTTATGCCTTCATTGTTAGTTAATTTGCAGATGTTTCTTTTGCTTATGGCTAATTTCCTTTGCAATACTTTTAAGCTCTTATTCTCTTCTATCACCCTGGATATTTGTTCTGTATTACTTTTTCTAATGGCTTTGGAAATGTCTTTGTTTAATTGTCTAGATCCTGCAGAGTTTATAGTATGTTTAACCTTTATTGCTCTTCTTTTCATGAGCCTTATTGTATTTTGGCTTAGTTTCATCTTTGTCTCTTTTATTAGTTCTGGTTCTGAACTTCTCTTTGACTTCTTTAATTGCGTCATTTAGTTGGATGTACAGGTCTTCTATGTTCACTCGCTCTTCGTCCAAGTTTTCCAGTTTCTTGAGCTTTGATATTATTAGTTCATTATAAGCGGTGGTTTCTTCAACAGGCATCCATTTCTATCTCTGGGTTTTTGTATCATATTAACCCTCTCAACGACAATGTACCTACAATTAAATTATGGGAAATACTACACGAGTCGCAAATAAGTCATAACCTTATCATAGCTCTACAGAATCTATATGAAAGCGCAACATCAAGAGGAAAGATAGGAAAACAACTCTCAAAACCATTAGCGTCACCAAGGAATTACGATAGGGCTGCTGCATCTCTCCCACCCTATTCAATATATATATATATATATATATATAAAAAAAGCATTAGAGCAATGGAAAAGAAAACACTCAGGAATGAGGATACAACTAGAAAATACAACAGTCTATACATTACAATTCGCGGACAATCAGACGGTATTAGCTAGAGATAAAGATGATTTAGGTTACATGGCGCGCAAGTGAAAGACACATGAAGAATAGAGTCTTGCAATGAATTTACAAAAAACAAACTACTTATGTGTTGGAGCAGGTGTCGGTAATTTGAAATTAGAGGGTTCAGAAGAAATAGAAGTATGTGATGAATACAAGTATCTAGGAAAAATATTTGATAAAATCGGGACAGATGAACAAGATTTCAGATCAAGAGTAATACTAGGATGAAAGGCAATAGCGTGCTTAAATGGGATTGCAAGGAGTAAACAAATAACGAGAAGAAGAAAATGCAACATTTACGATGCAATGATAAAAAGCAATTTACTCTATGGATCCGAAACATGGCAAATTACAGAAAGAAATCGACAGCGATAGAGGCTACAGAAATGGATGCTCTAAGAAGATCCGCAGGAGTTTCCCGTAGAGAAATAAAGAAATCCAAGAACAGATGGGAATACAAGGCACGATCATGACAGACGTAGAACATCTCTACTTATATGGTATGGCCATGTTCAACGAATGGCCAAAGGGAGGCTACCCAAGAAAGCTATTCAATGGATACCACGAAAACGACGAAAAAAGGGACATCTAAGGAAAAACTGGAATTGGGGGTATTAGAAAGCGATGAATGACCGAAACTTTAATGATGGATAATGGGGAGAATGGGCAGAGATTCGAATTTAGGCATCGGACAACGTCGACGGACGTTTTAAACCGATTAATAGCAAGAGGATCTTCACAGAAGCGACTTACGTGCTTACGTCTTTCCAGGCAAAAAAAGAAGTATGTAGGAAACAGTATCACATCTACGGCAGGATCTTACAGTTTTGAGTTCACTAATTACTACTACTAATTACGTTTCTCACCCTGTATATTTCAGAGTTAATAAATTCACAGCTTTTCTTACGTTTGGTAATGGTATTTCGCCGAGGAAGTCATTTCGAACGAAACTAAGGCATCGTATTACGGAAACAACCCATTGTTATCGACAGAAAGTAATTGTAATTGCAAAATGGCTTTGGGATCAACGAGCAACAGCTGGAGTAGCGTTTTGAGTAATCAGAAGCGACTAGCACCTTCATTAATTAGAAAGTATTCAGCTTCGAGCCCATCGTCCCCCTTCAATTAAGAAAAACGGCAGCTTTTGGTTCATTACATTAACGTCGACATTATGTTTTGTTCAGTTTTCCCCATTGTGCCGTAATGGGTTCCCAAAATCTGTCTGAAGTTCGTGCAGTCGCACAATACCCGAGCATCTGCTATAAAATAGGGCAACAGAAATTTATTGGTTGTAAAAACGCGGATATCGCTCCTGAATTGACTGGAAACGTTTGCTAAGGGCTTATATATTTTAGTCCAGCGATTCGGAAAGAACGAGGCCCTGAAAACACCCACAATGTCGCTCTTTTAAAACTTAATACGGTTAAAACTAACCGCTGGGACGTTCTCCAGATGTTTTATGGCGGCTTCCCTCGGAATTACAAAAAAATATTAAATATTTCAAACTATCCCACTTTAATGTTAAAATTGCGTTCATAAATCGCGGAAAAATAATAAAACCGCCTTGGATGTACGCCCAGACTTCAATATTAGGTGCAAACAGCTCTTTTACGACAAACAGCTTTATTCGGTCGCGAATTTACACCGGGTTTGGAGAAAACCCAATCTGCTAGTAAAACAAATGCTCAAGATGGAGAAAGTATTGATTTTGTCCGAAAGAAATCTCGGAAATGTCATCTATTTATTATCATGTCTAAAGTTTTCTATAGCCCCTCATGTTGCGCCGCAAAAGTTTATCTTATATCCACGTGTAGTGGGTTTTTACTGCGGAGGTGCTCCGGAGGACTCGAAAGGAAATTCTGTCCAACTTTTATCTCAACTTGAACATAATTTCTTTCCTATTAAAAGTTTTCTGGGAAGATTTTTATCAGAATTGTATTTACGGAGTGCTGAGCTCAATAGGCAGCTATCGCTTGTCTTTCAATGTCTAAGATCGAAATTGGAACATCCTGGAAATTTATAGAGGGGAAAAAAGGTTTTCTAAGAAAATTGTATCCACGCATCCTTGACGCCTTCTATATGACAACTAGCTTCTGTTACACCATACTATAATTGAACTTGTTTGACGGTCTCACATATCGCTTGTTCGTAATAATGTCACCCAGCTATAGAGGACCTACAATGTTAGATTCGTTAGATCAGAAGAGTGTACAGCTTCATTTAATTCTCGACAACTTTGCTTTCTTTATTAAATCTGACCCTAACTGAGCATTTAGTTGACTCTTTGAATGCTATCATACTAAAGTAGTATCTAGATAAGGAAAGGCTACAGGTTTAGTTATATTCCTAGGTAATGCATGTATGAAGAGCTTGTGGATTATTTGTGCTATTCTATAAATTGTAAGGTTTTAACGATTTATTTCAAAATACTCCGTGTTTATGCTTAAAAGTAGTATCTATCTAGATAAGGAAGATCTGCAGGATTAGTTAGATTCCTAGATAATGTATGAATGAAGCGCTTGTATGTTACGAAACGTGTGCACTTTTTTTAACTCTGAAACTATTAACGGTTTATTTGACAATTTTTCGTGCTTACAGTACCTATATAAGAACATCCTAGAGGTTTACTTAGATTCCTAGATAATGCATGTATGAAGAGCTTGTAGATTACTTGTGCTCTTCTATAAATTTTAAGATTTTAACAATTTATTTGATAATACTCCGTGTATATTTTAGAAGGTAGTATCTATTTAGATAAGGAAAATCTACAGGTTTAGTTAGATTACTAGATAATGTATGTATGAAGCGCTTGTAGGTTACGAAACTATTGCTCTTTTTTAAATCTGAACCTATTGACGGTTTATTTGACAATACATGCTTGCAGTATCTATATAAGAACATCCTGCAGGTTTAGCTAGATTCCTAGATAATGTATGTATGAAAAGCTGCTAGGTTACCAAACTTGTGCTCTTCTATAAATTTTAAGGTTTTAACGATTTATTTGATAATACTCCGTGTTTATGTTTAAAAGTAGTATCTATCTAGATAAGGAAAATCTACAAGTTTAGTTAAATTCCTAGATAATGTATGTATGAAACGTTTGTAGGTTACGAAACTGGTGCTCTTTTTTAAATCTGAACCTATTAACAGTTTATTTGACAATTGTTCGTGCTTGCAGTATCTATATAAGAACAACCTACAGGTTTAGTTAGATTCCTAGATAACGCATGTATGAAGAGCTTGTAGCTTACTTGTGCTCTTCTATAAATTTTAAGGTTTTCAGGATTTATTTGATAATACTGCGTGTATATGTTAAAAAGTAGTATCTATCTAGATAAGGAAAAAGTACAGGTTTAGTTAGATTCCTAGATAATGCATGTATGAAGAGCTTGTGGGTTATTTGTGCTATTCTAGAAATTTTGAGGTTTTCAGGATTTATTTTGTAATACTCCCTGTTTATGTTTAAAAGTAGTATCTATGTAGATAAGGAAAATCTACAGAATTAATTAGATTCCTAGATAATGTATCTATGAAGCGCTTACAGGTTAAGAAGCTTCCGGTCTTTTTTAAATCTGAAGCTATTAACGGTTTATTTGACAATTTTTAGTGCTTGCAGTATCTATATAAGAACATCCTACAGGTTTAGTTGGATCCCTAGATAATGCATGTATGCAGCTTGTCGCTTACTTGTGCTTTTCTATAAATTTTAAGGTTTTAACGATTTATTTGATAGTACTCCGTGTATATGTTAAAAAGTAGTATCTATCTAGATAAGGAAAATCTAGGGGACTCGGTGGTCTAATGCGGGAACGCATTGCCACACGAGACCACATCGAAATGTAGTCGACCCGCTGGGGCCATCGAATCTCAACTGCGGCGACGGCATTTCGCTTAATTTTAAGTTTAGCGTGCATGTTGCATAAAGGTTTAGAGTGTAAGGACGTCCGCACCCCCTGAAGTAATGCGAAAGCGGTTCCGGGGAGGGGGAACGGTTGGATGAATGAATTAGAAAAAAAAAGATAAGGACAATATACAGGTTTATCCTAAATAATGCATGTATGAAGAGCTTATAGGTTATTTGTGCTATTCTATAAATTGTAAGGTTATAATGATTTATTTGATAATACTCCGTGTTTATGTTTAAAAGTAGTATCTATCTAGATAAGGGAAATCTACAGGATTAGTTAGATTCCTAGATAATGTATGTGTGAAACGCTTGCAGGTTACGAAACTTGTGGTCTTTTTTAAATATGAAGCTACTAACGGTTTATTTGACAATTTTTCGTGCTTGCAGTATCTATATAAGAACATCCTACAGGTTTAGTTAGATTCCTAGATAACGCATGTATGAAGAGCTTGTCGGTTACTTGTGCTCTGCTATAAATTATAAGGTTTTAACTATTTGTTTAATAATAGTCCGTGTTTATGTTAGAAAGTAATATCTATCTAGATAAGGAAAATCCACAGGTTTAGGTAGATTCCTAGATAATGTATGCATGAAGCGCTTGTAGGTTACGAAACTTGTGCTCTCCTTTTAAATCTGTAGCTCTTAACGGTTTATTTGACAATTTTTCGTGCTTGCTGTATCTACATAAAAACACCCTATAGGTTTAGTTAGATTCCTAGATAATGTATGTATGAAATGCGTGTACTTGTCCTCGATTTTAATTGCGAACTTGTTTATTTGACAATCATCCGTGCTTATATATGAAACCAGTAGCTAGATAACGGAAACCTATAGCTTGAGTTACAGGCCTATGCAGCATAAATAGCCAGATCTTATAGGTTACTTGAATTACAGTGCAACTTTCTGTTTTTTGTTTAAACTAACATGTTGCACATTCTTTCTCTAGATAACAAACAGCGACAGCATTAGTTAGATTCCTACATAATATAGGTATCAGAAGTTTATAGGTAAACTGCATTATAATTTACGTGTGCTCTTTTTTTTTAAATTCTGAAGCTTTCATCGGTTTATTTGAAAATCCTACGTGCTTATGTTTCAAAGTAGTATCTAGATAAGAAAAATGTAAAGGTTTAGTTAAATTCCTAGGTAATATATGTATAAAGAGCTTCTGCTTGTGCTCTTTTATAAATCTGAAGTTTTTGTCGGTTTCTTTGACAAGTCTTTTTGGTTACAGAATTTATAAAGGAGAACCTCAGGTCTAGTTAGATTCCTAAATAATCTATGTATGATATTTTTGTATTTTTGTTAGTTTTTAATTGCGGAACTTGTTTATGTGACACCTCTGTGCTTATGTATGAAACTAGTATCTAGATAAAAAAAATCTACATCAGTTATAGGCCTATTTAGCACAAATAGGCAGATCTTATAGGTTACTTGAATTACAGATCAATGTTCTGTTTTTTGTTTAAACTGGCGTGTTGAACATTCTTTCCGATTAAAGGTGGTATCTAGATAAAAAACAGCTACAGCGTTAGTTAGATTCCTACATAATATAGGTATCAGCGACTTATAGGTTAATTGAATTATAAGTTACTTGTTTTCTTTTTGTTAAATCTGAATCTTTCATCGGTTTATTTGAGAATTCTTCGTGCTTATGCTTTAAAGTAGTATCTAGATAAGAAAAATATACAGGTTTAGTAAAATTCTTAGGTCGTATATGTATGAAGAGCTTGTGCTTGTGCTCTTCTGTAAATCTGAAGCTTTCAACAGTTTCTTTGATAAAACTTCGTGCTTACAGTATCTATATAAGTGGAACCTACAGGTTCAGTTAGATTTCTAGATAATATATGTATGAAATGCTTGTACTTGTGTTCTTTTTTAATTTCTAAACTTGTTTATTTAACAATCCTCCGTGCTTATGTATGAAACTAGTATCTAGATAAAGAAAACTCACAACTTCAGTTACCGACTTATGCAGCATAAATAGGCAGATCTTATCGTTACTTGAATTACAAATCAACTTTTTGTTTTATTGTAACCTAGCTTCTTGGACATTGTGTGCGATTAAGGGTAGTATCTAGATTCTAGATAAAAGAAAGCTGCAGCTTTAGTTAGGTTCCTACATAATATGTGTATGGAAAGCTTATAAGTTACTTGGGCTCTTTTTTATATCTGAAACCTTTACCGAATTATTTGCGAATTCTCTATACTTACATTTTAAATTAGTATTTACATATGGAAAACCTACAAATCTAGATAATGTATGTACGAATAGCTTATACGTTAACTGAATTGCAGGTGAATATCTGTTTCTTTTTAAGGGTGGTGCGTTTAACGTTTTCTATGAAGCTCACCATGCTTGTCTATTAAAGTAGTATCTAAATAATAAAAATCTGAAGCTTTAGTGAGATTTATAGATTATAGATTAATTGAATTATGTATTCGTTTTTATATCTGAAGGTTTTAACTGTTCATGTGATAACGCTTCATGCCTGTGTATTAAAGTATTATCTATGTACGGGAAAGCGTACAGATTAGTTAGATTCCTAGATAATGTACGTATAGAGAGCTTACAGGTTAACTTAATCTTAACGAATTCCTGCTCTTTTTTTTCTATCTGACGCTTGTAATGGTTTCTCTAAACCTCTCCATGTTTGTCTATTAAAGTAAGTCAACTTACTTAGTTATTCAAATATGTCTCTTTTATTTGTGTCTTTTGAAATTTTAGACAATATACGTATATATTTTATAAAATCTGACTAATTGTACGATTCTTTTCATAATATTCCGTTCTTATATATAATCTAGATTGTAGGGGCCTCGGTGGAGTAGTGCGAATACGCAGTGCCACTCGAGTTCACAGTGGCCGATCTGCTGGGGTATTCAAATACCGACTGGGCCGACCGCATTTCGCTTAGATAAATTTAGGGTGCATGTTGCATGAATGTTTAATGTGTAAGGGACGTCCGCATCCCCCTGAAGTAATGCGCAAGCGGTTTCCAGGGGGGGGGGAAGGTAGCATGAACGAATAAAAAAAGTATCTAGATAATAAACTTATTCAATAAAGAAAAAATTTAAAAAAGGACTTAAAGTAATTTGTTATGCAGTTCTATGATATATGATTGTTTCGATTCTTTCATACACACTGAAGTGTCTCTCTCTCTCTCTCTCTTCTATTTTGAATCTGACATTTTTTAGAAAATACTTCAATGATCTCTACTCTGATATCTAGATAAGGAGGACCTACGCTTCTAGTTAACTTATACTTTTGATGTTACAGCATTATGTGTTTAACGGGTAGTTAAGCATATATTACCACCATGATATCTTTGTCGTCATAGATGATTTATAAATGTAGTTCGACCAGTACATGTTTACATTCCTAATGCTTCTGTCTAATTCTGACGTAATAGTATTTTCTAGCAGGAAATAAATTACAACATCAAACAAATGTAAACACCTTAATCTTAAAATTATGATATACATAAATCAAAACATTTCCCAACATTTTACAAGAACATAAGGAGCTGATAATCAGATTTTCCTGATTTACTGGGTTATTTATACCAAAGCTTCTGTACTTAACTGATTTAAGATAACTCCAAGATTCCTGTTGTGAGCTATGTAACACTCTATATAAGTGAGATAGAATGCGTCTTTCGGCTATCTGACGGAATACAAATAAAATACTTTTATGGCTTGTTTATTTATCAGTTATCACTCGTTGTTTTTATTAGGAATACAATTATTTGTTGAATGATACTAGGGGATCTAGTGACCCTGGGCTAGACGTTGGCGCGTTAGACTTCTACCCTGAAGTTCCTGGGTTTAATTGCGGTATGCGGTTTCTACTCACCCTCTCAAGTCTCTTATCTGGTATTAAATTATATGTAATTGTCCAATAACTTAGATGGCCAATCCGTTTATGTCAAAACTTTAAATGTAGCTATGAAATCTAATTTAAGGAAGGAATTTAAGGACCGATGGTTTTAGGTACTCTCCGAGGTACCCGGATAGCAGTGTATTAGTAGATCTTCGGTCACCGTGTGAATAGTTGCTTAACTTTTAATACTTCTTGAGCAATACCCGCATTTGTCCATCACGCTTATCCCTATACCTAGAACTATCTACCTTCTCCGAATAACAACTAACGTAGGGTCTATTATTTTTAAAGGAGCAGATACACGATACGAGAAGAACGAAGTGGCTACAGGGTCTACATGTCAATGATAGTCCGTTTATTTTCGCCCAAGGACGTTGGCACCTACAACTGCGTTTCCACAAATTCCTTGGGGAGAGCTGAAGGTACTCTTAGACTGTATGGTAAGTTAAAGTTTCTCCTATGGGATCATTTCTAACAAACTTCTCTAAAAAATGGAAAATAGTAATCGAAAGCTTCATTCATATTATAAGAATGGTTTTCTCTTGCAGAGATTAAAGTTGGACATGGAGGAACCCATGACTACGTTAGTATTGTCGGAGGTATGTATTTTAGATCCATCTTTTATATTTTACATGTTAACATAGTTGTACGTGCAACAATGACAAATGAATGATCTATACGGAAATCGTAGAAATAACAGAGCGCAGAAATGAAAATTGGATTACCGTTCCTAGAATATTAATCACGGTTAAATGGACGTTGCTTTGTCCAAATTTGACAGCGAAAATGAATAATAGAGTTGGTACAATACGTAAAAAAAACGATAACGTATATTAGCACGTGAAACTACTAATATTGTTATAACTTAGACAAAAGTTTGTGGGAAATTAATTCCCATGTCTTATAAAATCATATATTTAAGACAAAAGGACAAGAAGTGAACTTCCACAACAATAGTCATTTTGAAAATCATAATACAAGTAGAAGTCACAAGGACAAGCGAATTGGCACCAAATTGTGATAATCACAGATTCTAGGTTATGTTTCGAATTTGATGGATGGATAATGTTCAAAATTTTGAAATATCTGCTTTCAGTGCTGATGTATCATTATCTGTAACTCTAAAAATGAGAATTTTTTGAACAAATTTATATAATTAGCTGAACCCGTGGGTAACGCTCAACGCTTTGTTTTCTAGTACTATTTTAAAGAATAAGAAATCAGCTGCATGAAGATGTCGGAAACAAAATGTCGTTATCGATACAATCGTTTAAAATTTGGAGGTTTTGCGTTTCTTGGATTATTCTCTCCTATGTTTAATGGAACAACGTTTGGATAGGAATATTGTCTCAGTCTTCTGCTTGCACTGTATTGTTATATTTTTTCATTCGTCCAGGTGCATTCTCAATTTTTGTTAGTAGGTCCTCTTGTATATTTTATATTATCGCATTCCTCTGATGATTTATACGGTAAAATTTCTAGGAGGAAGGTTGCACTATAATATATAAAATATAATCTATAGTTCGCTAGTAATAATATTTATACATAGCGTCACTTTTTGGAAGGTAATAAAATGCATTTTAAGAAATATAATGTCTATTAGGGAAGTTTAATCATGATTTTCCATAATACAGGGTGTATCAGAAATAGGTACAAATATTTAAACCAGCAGTAGATCCGCTCAAGTAGAATTCAATGGTACTATTCATTTTTCAAAAATCATTAAGTTTATTTTTTTGAATTAAAAAATAAAATAAAATTTTGATTGAGTACTGCTGATGATCCATAGAAAATGCATTTAAGCTGTAGAAGGTTATTACCTAATTCTAAAGTAAATCCAAAGTGGCAAACACGTAAAAACTTGTTTGGATTGTGATAACAACAACAGACTGAATAGAAATTACTGACCTACCTAATAGAAGTGGTTTGTGGCAGGTGATAAAAAAATTTGTACACTTCTATCTTACTCTCCTTTGCATAACATGTCTTGGAACTCAAATTTTTGTTATTATCCTGCGGTACTCAAACAATGTTGGGTCAAATTTTCAATTATTATTTTCTCATATCTTAAGGGTCCCATTGCCAGAGAAATGTTTTTTCTAGTTTGTATATATTGTAATCTACCATCGGATTTAGTATTTGTACACCTATTTCTGATACACCCTGTATACTCAGAATATTATTTAAACAAATCGATTCGTTTAGGGAATATAAAAAATGCATCCTAAAGGATGAAAAGCCACTGTATTCCATGATGAATTGGCAACATTAGACTATAAAAATGTCCACCTTCCTGGCGTGTGGAAAGTGAATGTTAAGGAACGAAACGCTATGATTTTCCTGAATACATTACAAAAATAATGATATTTACACAAATCCTAATCTTTCCTTGAAGGGTTGAATGTATATTTTAAGGGTTTAAATGCCCATGGGGAAATTTTTTTATAATTTTCCTTAATAAAATGCTGGATATAGCCTTTTTGGAAGGTAGTGCTTTTATTATAATTTTCATTGACAAACTGCCAGAAGTAACATTTGTAGGGGGTGAAATGTACATTTTAAAAGATGAAATGATTTCTGTGTGTGTAAAATTTAAACAAAATTCACCCTTTTTAAAGTAGAAAGTGCACTGTAAGTGATGAAATAACAAAGAAAACGGTTAACCCTTGTGAAATTTTTTTATTTTATAAATATTTACAAATAGCACTTCTTACTTTTTTTAAAAACAAAAAGAGCGAAAGCGAGTGATGTCGTATTCTTGATGATAGTTTCACTATAATTCTTCTGCATAAGGTGAAAAAAATTACATTGGTACAAATCTTCACTTTTGGGAGTGTAGTAGTGCATTTTAAGGGATGAAATGTCCATTACAGTGGTTTAATAATGATCTTTCATAATAAATTACCAGATATAACATTTACATAAATCGTCCACATTAGGGAATGCAAAAAAAAAGGTATTTTAAGGGATGAAAATTATGTATACATATTCCTTAATAAATTTCCAACATAACGATTAACTATATAAATGTCCACGTTTTTCACAGTGGAAGACGAATGTTAGGGGATAAAACTTTCCTGAATATATTACGCAAATAATATTTATATAAATCGTGTCCTTTTCTTGTAGTGTACAAAGTACAGTTTAAAGGTTAAAATGTCCATGGGGTGATTTTATTATAATTCTCCTTGATAGATAAAATGTGGAAATAACCTTTTCGGAAGGTGGAAAGTGCAGTATAAAAGATTAGTTGTACATCCTTTTTTTAATGATTCCCTTGTATACATTTTAAAGTAATGGTTACGCTTTTGAAGGATAAATAGTGCATTATAAGCGATGAAATAATAAATAAAGCACCCATGAACCGTGTCAAATAATTTTACTTTCACTAATAACGTTTATACTAATCGTCCCATTTAAGGAACAGAAGGAACATTTAAAATAATATCTCGCCCATTACGATACTTTTATTGTAATTCTCCTTAATAAAGTAATATAATGCATTCGTACAAATATTCATCTTCTGGGAGTGTAAAGGTGCATTTTAAGGGACGAAATGCATATGAGCATAGTTCATAATAATACCATTTGTAAAATTCACCTTTTTGGAGTGGAAAAAGCGGATTTTAAGGAGTTAATTGTTCGTGGGAGTTGGTTTAGAGTAATTTCCATTAACCAAATTCCAAAAATAGCACATATATGTACTTTAATTATTTTTGGAAAGGGGAAAGGTATATTTGAAAACCTAAAGTGTTTAAAATGGCGGCTTTAACACAACTTACGTTAGTAAATATCCAAAAACTAAAGGTTACCCAAATTGGCACTACCTTTTAAGAATCGAAAGAATAATATGTGCATATTCAGGGATGAAACGGTCATAAATCGTGTTATACATAATATTCCTTAATAAATTGATAAATAGCTTTCATTTGCACAAAATGACTAATTTGAAAACGTACAAAACGCACTTTAATTGAATTATTGAGATCAATTATTAAGTATCTCCCTGTTTACGAAGTAGGAAGTCCACTTTAATATTCAAATGTCGGTGGTTTTAACAAATTTGTCCTAAATAGGTTGCGAATAATAATAATAATATTAGTTAGCGCTTCTTAGAAGTTTGTCACTTTATTGTAAGGAACAAAGTGCTCATGATTGTAATTTCGACATAATCATTTGCCTTTTTGGAGATGGAAATTATATATTAAGGAACTAAATGGTTCGATTAGTATGCGGAAGTTAACGTCAATACAAATTTAAATTTTGTAAGGCCCTTTCAGGGATGAAATAAACTTAAAGGTTTCAACATAATTATCATCCTAAATAGGTTGCGAGCTATAACATCTGAACAAATTTTCGGGCTCTTAAATCATCTGATTTCTAGTAACTTCCAAAATTTGCTGATATTTATTATTGGTTAGTATTTTTATGGATCCGGATGGATCCTGAGTTAGTTTACATAATCTGGCGGTAGAAACAAATCACCGAAACGAATTGGTTACATATAAACTAGTTGAACCCTTGGGCTGTGCTCGATGCATTAAGAGCGCGCTAAAACGCAAATATTTTTATGTTAGGGTAAAATTCTCGTCTATGTGAAATACATTAGAATTTGCTGATTATGGAAGGTTAGCTTAGGGTTAGGTCGCTTCTATTAGTGTGGGACTAGGATAAAATAAAAGTCGAAACATGGCGTAGGGATACGGGATTAATGTATAGAGTTGGATGTGAGAAGCCCGTCTAGTTATAAATTTGTGTTTTGTTCGTCGAAACGTGTTCTATATCCTAATGTACGAAAGTTATTTATGGTAAATATTGAAATACTACCCCTAAGACCGCCATCTAAATATAGCGAACAGAGCATTCACTATATTCTAGCTTGTATAATCCCTTCGTTGAAAAATTATAAGGTAGTTGACTGTGGAAGTAGACTAATAGTTCATTTGAACATGTTTGCATAATGAACACACTCGCAGGTGCATAAATGCTTTCCAGCAACTTCACCTCGCAAACTCCATTTGTTATCCTGGCTTCGGAATAGTGTGCAGAATTTTTAATCAATCTGATAACCTTAAACAAGAAGGATAAGTTTTTCCAAGAACCACCGATAATAATTATTTTATTAAAGGTGTTAGTTGTTGATTTCACTGGAATATTTTTTCAAGCCAAAGCTTTCCATGTTTCCAATTACCAATTATTAGTTAACACTGTATGTGTATTGTATGGAGATGCCATTTTTATCTTCTTAAACGTATCGCGTACTCAGTTATGATGAAATCATTATAAAAAAAATTCAGAAACATGTTCTAATTTTGTTGCTTTCCAGGTGTAGCGGAATCAGCAAGAAGCCATATATCACGAGATAGCAACGGTTTGTCTTCTGGCTGTCTGGAGCAGCCCCTGCTAATAACTATCGTTACTTGTTTTGTCATTAACTACTGCACCCGGTGACGTTCCTAGACTTGGGAAGTTTGAAAGAAGATTGATGGAACAGGGCCAGACATCTGTTCGAAAAACAACAAGTGTAAAAACGTCTCGAAGGAAAGTAATACAGCGGCCGTTGATAAGTTGCGAACTGTCAATACCTATTGCGAATTTAAGGTTTTCTCTGTAAATTAATGTTCTGTATTAAAATTATACTCTACAGAATTGTAGCTTTTTATATATAATTTAGAATTAACTATTATCGTTATTTGTGATCATAAACAATAGTGTAAAAGATGTCTTTTTGAGCTGTTCTACTGTATTAAAGCAAAATTTTCTGTACAAGTATTCTCAGTATTATTTGGTAAAGGGGCATGGTATTGTTACAGTTTCGTTATATTGTTAATTGCATATCAGCCACCATTACAGGTACATTAAGCAACAGTTACATGCGGCTTGTTTGCAACGTTGTCAGCTAACTTTGTAGTTCTAAATTAACATCCAAGCTAATATGACGCTGGTTATTAATGAGCACACTACACCGTGGTATATTGTAACCATTTACTAGGGTGTACGACATAATCAGTAATAGGTTGTCAACCTTTTCATCGTGAGGCATCCTAGGTGCTGTATATACTCTAATAAGCAATATTTTGCACCAAGAAACATTTCCTCAGCTGGCAAGCATTCTGCTAGGTTGACACCATAAGCTCTTCCTGCGTTTAGAGGCATTCTATGAATTTAATCGAAATCTTGTTTAAGGTGAAATGCTTCAATTAGTCCTATTCAGATCGTATGTGACCTGTAATTTCAGTATTTTAATATAATAGGTAATTTCAAAGCATTTAGTTCAATTAGTTTAATGGTCTTTCATGTTTCAGTTCCTCATTGTGATAATTTAGAGGTAAACCAAGAATCCATGTGGTTACAATATCCTTATCTAACAGTCTTCAAGCTGTCATTGACCACGAAATATTCTCTTCTGTTCAAAGGCGTTTCATTAAACACTTTGATCTCAAACCCTTCAGACTGTATGGGACCTTTAAGTTAGGTATTTGGCTTTAAAATTAATTCTGGGGAGTTTTGTTAGATTGTATCGATAATCGTTGATATTTAAGTGCCTGCGATTTTCTTCAGGTTTAACATGATCTTCAATCTGTAGCTTGACCAGGAATCCTTGATAACACTACGCTCTTATCTAAAGCTCTACCTACTAAAGCCTCCTGTTTGCAAAGACATTTCTTGAAATTCAATGAACATCCTTTGAATTGAAACCCTTCATGTTGTATGTGACCTTCCAATTAAGTTATTTTTGCGATTCTGTAGAGTTTCGTTAGATTGCATCGACAGTTTTTGATACTTAAATTCGTGACTGCGATCTTCTTTAGTTTTAACATGTTCCCTATTATGTAGCTTGATCCAGAATCAGTACAAACACTTTTATCTAATGCTCTGCATACTATTTTTGGTTATGTAGAGTCTTCTGGATTCAAAAACCTAGCATGAAATTTGTATTGCTTTGCGGATTTTATTATCTTTTAAGATAAATATTTTACCATTAGAGGTAATTCAAGAATTGCTGTTAGAGTATATCGACAATCTTCGATTTTTAAGTTCTTAATTGATTTCCTCTTCAAATCTACTATGACATTTAATCTATAGTTGGAACAAATTCGATGAGGAAAGCTCTTATCTAAATGCTTAATAAACTATTTTTGGTTACGAATGCTTTCCTGGTATTTTAACGCCTCTCATACAACTCATGATAAACTTCTTCGTCCTCTTCATTTGCTTTCTTCAGATTCTACAGGACCTTCGAAATAAGTATCTTGCCACTCAAGACAATCCTGAAAAGTGTTGTTAGATTATAACCTCAATCTTTAATATTTCTCTTTAAATATACTATAAGATTTAATCTATAGTTGGAAAATCTATGAAGGAAATGCCTACCCAATGCCGAGTAAACTATCTTTGGTGACGAAAGCTTCCCCGTCCTTTAAACGCGGCCCATAACATTTAGGTAAAAGTTCTTGATATCCTTTATTTTACGTTACGTTTCTTCGGATTCAATATGACCTTCAAGCTAAGCATTTTACCATTGATGACAATTCTGAGGGGAATTGTTAGACCATATCGACAATCTATGTTACTTATGTTCTTGATTGTAACCCTCTATAGATCCACTATAACACGCAATCTGTAGTTTGAGAAAGAATCCATGGTGGAACCTGCTTTCTAATGGTTAGTAAATTAACTGTGGTTACAAAGCTTTTCCCGGCGTTTAAACGTATCCGAAAGAATTGAATAAAAACTTCATCATACCTTTCCTTTAACTTCTCTTCAGATTGAATACGACCTTCAAGCTAAGTATTTTACCACTGATGACAATTATGAGAAGTATTATTAGACTATATCGACAGTCTTTAATAGTTAAGTTCTTGATTGTAATCCTTTATAGATCCACTATAACATACAATCTATAGTTGTAGAAAGAATCCATGGTGGAAGCTTCTATCTAATGTTTAGTAAATTAATTTTGGTGGCGAAGGCATTCCCAGCATTTAAACGCATCGCAAAGAATTGAATATGAATTTCATCATACCTTTCGTTCAACTTTGCTTCAGATTCAATACGACCTTCAAGCTAAGTATTTTACCACTGATGGCAATTCTGAGGAGTATTGGTTGACTATATCGACACACCTTTGATAGTTAAATTCTTGATTGTAATCCTCTATAGATCCACTGTAACATGCAATCTATAGGAAAAAGAATCCACGGTAGAAGCTTCCATCTAATGTTTAGTAAATTAATTTTGGTGACAAAGCCTTTCCCAGCGTTTAAACGCATTCCAAAGAATTGAATAAAAATTTCATCATACCTTTCGTTGAACTTCTGTTCAAATTCAATATGACCAAGCTAAGTATTTTACCATTAATGGCAATTCTGGGGAGTATTGTTAGACTATATCAACAAACCTTTGATAGTTAAGATCTTGATTGAAAACCTCTATAGATCCACTATAACATATAATCTATAGGAGAAAGTATCCATGGTGGAAGCTTCTATCTAATGCATACTAAATAAATTAATTTTGGTGACGAAGCCTTTCCCAGCGTTAAAACGCATCGCAAAGAATTGAATAAGAATTTCATCATATCTTTCGTTCAACTTCTCTTCAGATTCAATACGACCTTCAAGCTAAGTATTTTACCACTGATGGCAATTCTGAGGAGTATTGTTTGACTACATCGACACACCTTTGATAGTTAAGTTCTTGATTGTAACCCTCTATAGATCCACTATAACACGCAATCTATAGGAGAAAGAATCCACGGTGGAAGCTTCTATCTAATGCTTAGTAAATTAATTTTGGTGACGAAGCCATTCCCAGCGCTTAAACATATCCACAAAGAATTGAATAGAAACTTAATCGTACCTTTCGTTTACCTTCTCTCCAGATTCAATATAGGTAACCGTCAAGTTAAGTATTTTGTCACTCAAGGTAGTTCTAAGAAATGTTGTTAGGGTATATGCACAGTCATCATTTTGTATTTCCGCCAAGAATCCTTTGAGAAGAAAATTTCCTGCAAAGTGTCTTTAGCAATGAAAAAATCTTCTAAGTTGAAAGAAATCTGAAATCTCTATGTTAAAACTCTTGGTTATAGTGGTATTGTCTTTGCATTTTGAAGTCAATCGTCTCTGGATGTGAAATTTCTCATTTCTTCTTCAGCTCCAGCATGCCATTCATGTGTAATGTGAATACAAATTGTCAGGAACAATTCAAGTTATGAGGTACCTATTCGACTAAAAGTCATTATTACTTTGCACCTTATTTTAGCCTAATTTAGGCTCTGTAAGTTCTTCTAGCTATGTCCTGTAGCATGAAAAGCAAGTGATATCCATTGTTCGACGTATTTTACTTTAACGTAATGATGTTCTTCAAATTTTCCATGAGCTTCAAGTTATAAGTTATAAATAGGCCACCTTGTGTTAAGATATATTTTAGTAAGATCACCAAATAGTCTTTGATTATCAACTTCAAACGTTTAGTTTTCTTCAAATATTTTCAAACTGTGTCATTGAATATAAAAGTAAAATCTATTGCATAGGTACTACTAAGTTAAATCAACAGTTCAGTGATTTCCACCTCGTTATTGAAATTTTCTTGAGCTCCTACATAACATTTAGTCTACGTTCTCAAAAAGCTAATCGATATTATATATAATGTTTTACCAACCATTCTTGATATTTCAATTACTTCCTTTTGTTGTGCCCATAATCTCATGGTTCTTCTGTATAAACTTCCATACTGTTGTATATCGAACGAGAAGAGCGAAGAAGAAGGGAAGATACCAGAACATTTTTTTCATTGTCGTGGTTTTCTTCATTGTAACTTCTTAGCTGGTTTGTTGATTCGTTTCTATAACTATGAATTCACTTGCTCCTTTTAAATATAATAGATATTAATCAACGGTTGATGTCAATACTTCTAATTTTTCAAGGATTTCGTTGTTGTTTCAGCTAACTTCTTCTTCATGAGAATTGAGAATACTTGTTCTGTTCCATACTCAGAACGTATTGTAGAACTATAGAATCGTGTCTTTTGTACCATAATCACTATAGTACACTTAATCAGTAAAAGAGCAAACACATGATAGACCATGTAAATAGAAATGATTGTACATAAGATTTCAATCAAAGTTTTCGTAGTCAGTCTTGCTGATACAGTTGAACAACTTTCAATGTGTAAAATGAATTTAGGCTCCTTAAATTAAGAAACACAATCAACTGTGATTTTTAAATATAAGTGTTTACAATACTGTAAGTTGCATTTGTAAATAAAGAGAAATTGTACCTATTCAATTCCATGCGTTTCAATTTTTTACCGTTTCATTGTTATAAAATAGCAATACGAAAAAATTTACATAACTTAGATAAAATAGGGAATTAGGTTAATGCTCCAGCGGCACGAAATTATTAAAGGGTTCTTTTTACAACAGAATGAGGATTATCCAGCTCATTTACTGCAATCTTGTTTGGTGTACCCCAAAAGTTTCAGGGTGATAAACAGAAAATGCTGAAAAACACATTACACCCTACAGAATTTTTTATGTAGTGTAATTTAGTATGCAGACCCTTTTGCTTTTGTGTGGTTTCAGTATACACAAGTAATTATAAATTTAGTGCTCATGCTCATGGTATTCGTAATGATTCATTACTAATGAATAATAAAGGAAACCTTTTATTTTTGTTTTTCGGCTACCGGAAGAAAGTCCTTCTTGGCTATATGCACGGGGTATCTCAAAATTAGTGGATGCCACCCTTTCAAGTCGCAGCCATACGTTTATCCTCGTGAAAAGGCCAAAACGCACAGGTTATGAGGAATCGAACCTACCTTGTTGTGTTCTTTCTTTTCCTTAAAGTTGCTCATTAAGGACGTATATTAAAAAAGGAAAGTACCTAGACATCATAAGTAATAGGCCATCAAGCAATAATTATAAATTCTTATTTTAAATAAAATAAAAGGAAAAGTTGATTGAGTTACAAGCCAAAACGTTCAAACTAGAACTCGAGTCAATCCTGTTGTCCATTAAATATATTACGAAAGCGCCTCGAGACGCCCGAAACGAGTGCTCTAGCAACCACTGAATACGACATTTACGGTAAGGTAGAAATATAAAACAAACTGCGTAGTGCATATCAACTGAGTTTGCAACAGAAATACAGTTAGTTAGTAAATTTATGGAACAATTACTAACAGAAGTTGCTTTAGTTCTTGATACTACAATTTTTTTATAAATGAAAACACTTTCTAAATATATAATCACTGCTTACAATCACCATTAGTATTTAATAATACGGATCGTTTCTACCTTAAGTCGACGTCAAGGTGGAGGAACCCAGAAGGTAGACTAACACTCGGGTGACGACCCCAGGAAGAAATGTAAAGAATAAAGGGAGACAGCTAGACCGGGTGATGGCTTGGGATTGCACAATATTTTATCAAATTATGCAATAATGCACCAGATTGTGCAATCAGAATAATGGAGGCACAGAAATTGTGCTGGAATGATAGTTTTTCACAGAAACGTTAAAAAGAGTAACCTATAGGACGGAACGAACGAGAAAGGATACCACCCGATATTCCCAACTATATTTTTACGCCAATTTGTCAAAATATGTCTTCTATTCTATCATTATTTAAACTACAGTATGATGAACAAAATGTTCGAAAGGGTTGGTTACGGAAAATATAAACATGTGTAATTACTTTAGACATCTAATTTATAACTTATAATACAATTATTTAATACTTATAAAAATATGGTTTAATAGCTATATACATTTCATAATTTAAAATAGAAAAGTCTTTACCTACATGGGAACTGTACATAGGTTTCCTAATGTTTTGGAACCTGATAAAAATCAATATTTGATTCCATTGACAAACCTAAACAGAATCTATAAAACTTTTTTTAAGATAATTAATAAATAGAGCTACACATGCTGCTTTAAGAAAGTCAAGCTATCACTTAATTGAAGTTTGTGTTTCACACCGAAAATACTAACAGTATTCCATTTAAATGAACAATTTCAAAGGCAACAGCTGTGTAGATTTAAAAAATGCCTACTAGACGTACATTAGCGTTTTTCTTTTAATATTAAAACATGCTTACTATACATGTATGTGCAGTGGTAGCTCAGTTGGCCGAACGCTTGCTTTCTACGAATAACATCGATTGTGGCTTGGCTTTGGCTCTATTGGGATCTTAAAGCTAGAAACCTTCTCTAGAATTTCTGTCGTTCGGATTCGACGTTAAACTGTACGTCCCCCCTTGTTTCTAACTTCGCGCTGAGGAGAAGAACGACTTAGAAGAGGCCCATACCTAGCAGTAAGGCGAAAAAACTGTTCACTGTAATGACTATACACGGACTTGTTTTTCTTTAACTCGTTTGTATATATGCATATATATATATGAATATAGGCCGCTCCCTTGTCATTGTAGAAATTATAATCTACTATTGTAACGATGCGCCTGGTTGCTCATACGAGACGCAAACGTTTCAGTATTTGTTCACCTGGGTATGCTCTGGAGTTGTCCAGGATTCAATTACACGAATAGGCTTGAAAAACAATAAATTTTATTAAACTCGTTTACCCTTATGTACACGTTATTTGATACTTAAATAAATGCAATTCCACTGTAAAAATAAAGATAATTCTACTGTCTAAATAAATTAATTTAATCTTGGTGATGCCACTGGGGGGATCCTGGATACGCCACGGTGTCGAACCTTGCATACGCCACTGGGTCCCTCTTGGTAGTCACATTAACTCGTTACGGGTCACGGGAACTGCTCCCAGCTGATTGGGTCGGTCGGATGACCTGCGGTCCACAAGATGGCTGACACGTTCACCTATTTACGTTCAACACAAACGTTCCAATTAATACAATTTACGGGGCCAACAGAAACGAAATTCCCTTGTATTTGTATTCAAGGAACACGGAAGTAGGGATCGTGAATTATACTCTTTACAGCGTACGAATATAAGTTTTAATAAACTCAACGGCGGCCGGTTCCGAGCAAGGCTTCCCAGTGTGGCAATCGCCGCAAGTAGCTTTCAGAATAAACAATCTGTATGTATGAATACAAAACTTTAAGTTAATCTAAATTCAAACAGGTGATTTATTATTAAATCATTGGTCCTGGAATTCACTCAATTTACGCGATTCGTAACAGTTCAGTTTAGCACAAATAAATTTAACCTTACTTTGCTTGGTTTATTACTATTATCATAATCTGGCTTGTATATTGAAATTTCGGGTTCACGGAAAATTCTCTAACTAGCTGACTAAATTTTCTCCAGTCTATCTAAGTAGAAAACGGACTTTAAATTTTCTCCCACAAATTTGCACAAATTTATTCTTTGCGACAGAATCTGTGGATAGCTTTGAATAATTTGAAATGCTCGAACGCAATTTAAAATTCACTAACGGGACTCACAAGAATTTGGCGTTTCGTGAAATTGCTCCACGAATCAAGACAAATCCTGTACAGGGTGTTCAATCAACAACGGTGGGTATTACAATTGAGATACGGCACCAATTTAAACACTGATTCTCTCAACTATAATAACCTTTATACAGAATTATTTATTGCCGTTCTCTCGGTTCAAACACCGGAGAATGGTCGATAAATATGTCTGTACAGGGAAAACGTACTACAGGGCACTCAAATAAACAAGCAAAGCAAGTCAAATGTTTATCTCTACTAACTTTACTGTTAAAAATGTCCTGGCAATCCTAGCGTTTTCGAACGGCGGTACGCTGCATGAATCGACCCCAAACGGCTACCTGCGCTCGCTGGGCACTGACTCGCTTCACCTCGGACTCGGTCACTGGAAAATCAAAATAATTAAACGCGTGAATACAACTGTAAAACACTGGAAAAATATGAATTCACTTTTAGGTAATTATTAGGAATTGTTAAACGGATTTATACTATTCTGGTTATTTATAGGAACGGATTTTTTAACACTGGAAACTTTAAGAATATTCTTAAAGAAAACGGCGGTATATTTTCTGACTTTTGAGGGAATCAAGAGCCAGGAAATAAAGATGATTTAAATGGCTGGGCGGGCAGTTTTATAGTGGCCATTTTTTCCACTTCGTCATGCGTGCTCCCCTCTCGGCTGGAGAAAGGGACGCTTGTTCTCGAACATTTTACGTCACGGTGGTTCCAGATGTATGTTATTGGAGCCCTTATCTTCAAAATGTTGAAACTTTGTGGACTTGGTAATTAAAACCAAATTATTCACTGGTCAACATTGTGGGCCCGTTACACTATAACCTAAAATAAATCAACCATAAAAACAACAAAGCAGATATTCTACTTCCAATATTAATCCGTTACACGTGTAACCTAACGTTTTACGTTAAATGAACAAGGGCTCAGAAATTCTTCTTCTTAATGTTAATGCGAAGAAAGGGCAATCTTAATGTAACTCACTCATTTTCCGGACTTTTTACATAAACCACTCAAAAATGAATAGGGATATTGTAATATAAAGCATATATGTTTGTAAGTGGCGGCTAATGGTCGTCTGTTATTGATAATTAGAACAAGCGGCAATGTATGATGCTAAAAAACAAAAAAAAAACCAATCGAATGCAGTTGCAATTGTTTAACTGTATTAGTGGCAAGTCGAGTTTGTGTGTTTGATTGAATAATCTTTGGTGTCTTCTTAAGATTTTGTCTGTTCATGGTTTTTTATTCGTGTGTTATATTTGTGTTCGTAATAATAAACAACAATGCATAGAAACTATTTAACCGTAAAACAACGAAATTTAGCCGTTGCCGTTTCTGATATGTTAGCAACCACGCAGAGCGTAATTTCAAATACCCTTTCGCGCCTTTAGAAATAGGTACGACTGCAAGGCCTGGAAGTGGACCTTTTCGAATCACAACACCTCGTGAAGATCGACTTCTGGTAATTAATGCAAGAAGACGCCCTTTTTCAACTGCTCGACATGTGCTCTAGAATGCGACAGAAATTACAATCTCCGACCAAACTTTGAGAAATCGATTGTTTGAGGTAGGACTTACCTCATACCGCCCCCTGAGCTGTCCTACAAGACTTGTCGCTCAACGAAGTCACCGGGTGGAATGGTCAAGACGTAGGCTTCAAGAAGCGACACCGTGGTATGATGTACTGTTTTCGGACCAGTCCAGATAGTGTCTCGGCAATAATAGCCGGCGTCAAAGAATATATCGTAGTGCCGGACATCGTACCTTTCCTCAATATACCAACCAGTCGTTGCCTTTGGTGGTGGTGGTCTTATTGTATGGGCTGGAATTCCTTTAAAGTGGCGTACCGACCTGCATATTTTTAATAGTACACTCACGGGCCAACGATATGCCGAAGAGATCATTATGGACCATGTTCTGAACCGTCGCAACGTTGTTCGATGGAAATATTTGGTTTTTCTTGACGACAACGCAAGGCCGCGTCGTGCTCGGATTGTTGTAGAGATGCTTCGAGATGAGAAAATAAACCTTCTTGCTCGTCCTACGCTATCTCCAGCCCTCAACCCCATTGAGCATGCATGGGACCTTTATCAGAGACAGCTGGACCATCATAATCCAAGGTCTACTACTGTGTAACAGCTGAGGAATGTATCCTCGGTACTGTGGCATCAAATTCCACAAGAACATATTGATAATTGCATTGAGAGTATGCCAGCAAAGTGCATAGTAGTTATTACTGGCAGAGGAGGTACACGTGATATTAGAATTTAATAAATTTAAGTTAAGTGAGAGGAGACAATAACGACTTTTATTTTAGTATTGTTAAATTTCTTCCTTAAAAGTTTTTGTTGTAATTTTCATGTTCGATACTAAAAGATGTTACATTTTGTTGTTTTGGTAGGTTCTTATTATAAATGCAATGCCTTTAAGTGTTTTACACTGCAATATCCGTATTCATTTTTGAGTAGTTTACATTGATAATGTTTACTAATGGAACATAAACTCCAACTTCCTGGTAGTTAGACACTTTAAGGGAACTTATGTAATACTAATTATTAAACATCTTGAAGGAACCTAGAAAGAATACTTCTATCTGGATGTTAAGTTATGCAGTCTGATATAAATATCTTGTGTTCTACAGTACCAATAATAACAACTATTTATTTATTGTATTGAGTCAGAAACAATATCTCCTAAGTGAGGAGTTATCACAACTAACTCTTAGGGAACATTTTGTACGTCCTACTGTAGGTTTTAAAGTGGATTAAACTTTATTTCCCACTGTCCTATTTCCTTGTATTTCAATTCTTTTATAATTCCATAGTTCTATTTTCCACATAAGTTGCTCCCATGAAGTATGTTATGATAATTATCGCTTGTGAATATACCACAAACACAAAAATCATTTAGTACAATATAAGAGCAAACCAAAAAGTATTAAATCACAATAATTCTCTTTCTAGACAATGATTCTCATCCAATGATTGTGTTCTTGCTCTGTAATTGTTTCAACATTCAGCCATCCTTTTCTTCCTGTAACATTGCGAATCATAAATATATGTTACACCGTAGAATAAGCTCCGTTTTCAAATTTTAATTACCTTAATATGCTCGCGTTTCCATTATAGTGGAACGTGGTAGCTGTATTTGCTGCAGGCTAGAGTTTTTATCATATTCACTTGTTAGCTTCCAACAAACAAACGATGCTGTTATAACACACAAACATGTATAAGCAAAACAAAAGGTAAAGTAAAATTAAAATTTCGTTATAATCAACTGCTTTGTTTCAGTGTTTACTAAGCAAGATGTAAGTTTTGATATTCCAGATATTTTTGCACTCCACTCCATGTTGACTTAATCGTACAGCTTCATTATTAGTTTTGTCTAAGTGGTCTAGCTGTAGTCCTACTAGAGGTTTTTAGCACAATAGTACAGGACTTGTCGATAGAAGGTTAAGTTTCCGATTTATCTAGAGAATCAAAGGCCAAAAACTGCTAAACATCTAACAATCTTAACTGTAAAATATACAACAGACAAGCAGGTTGATATATGTACAGGGTCGCTAAAATGTATGGAAACGGGCAACTATCTTGGAAACGGTTTATCGGAATTCTTTAAGATTTGGCACAAGACTATAAGCAGTTAAGATCTACTATCGGTAATTTTTACAACTTTATATTATTATTTGTCTTTGAGATCCAAGGCTAACTTGATGTTTTTTAGGTAGCACTAGGGGTCAATTTCACCATTTTTTTCTGAATTCAGTAATGTAGTACATGCGTAGTTTATCTTTTAAATAAACTTCAAAAAAAGTAATACACTCAACAAAACCAGGTCTTAGTTACCTTTGATAATGTTGTCAGTAGGTTGTCATTATTAGCTCTTTATGGTCTCTGTGTAATAATTATTGTTCAAAATGGTCCATTTAAGTGAAAACGGGAAGATCCAAATTTTAATAATGATTGGATATTGTGACAGGAAAAGAAGCTGCGCTAAAGTAGTAACTCTTTTCAATTAAATTCATCCTGAGCGAGGGCCGATCTCCAAATCAACGGTTTCAAAGACATTGAAGAGGTTTAATGAAACTAGGGGTGTTAATAACCGACCAAACTTTGGACGGTTAAACAATGTTACAAATGACGACAACTCTTTGAATGTTGTTAGACGTTATAGAAAACCCAAAAACTTCTGTACAACAGTTGGCATTGAACCATAATATGAGTAGAGGATCAATTCAAAAAATATAGAAACGGGAAAAGTACCATCCCTACAAAATTCACTTGCTGCAAGAATTGAGCGAAGATGATTTTGACCGCAGGATTGAATTTTGTGAAATAATGATGCACAGGATAACAAAGGACGGCAACTTCATTAACAACGTGCTACTTTCTGATGAACCTACTTTTTGTTTAAATGGGCATGTTAACCGCCATAACTGTAGATTTTGGTCAGAAAGTAATCCGCATTGGATGGAGGAGTTTCATACCCAGAGCCCACAAAAAAATAATGTTTGGTGTGGCATCATCGGTCGGAATGTTGTAGGTCCCTTTTTCTTTAATGGCAATTTAACTTCTGAGCGATATCTGCAACTTTTGCAACAACAAGTTATATCCCGACTAAGACAAATATTCCGGAAACTACGAAAATCCGAATCGGCCAGGTGACACCATATGGTTCCATCAAGACGGAGCACCGCCCCATTTTGGCGTTTTGGGGTCGTCGTCATCGACCTTCTTAAGTTGGAGGAAGCGGTCATAGACACTCGAAGCTAAGTCGGGGCTGTATGGAGGATGGCTAAACATTTGTAAATTGAATTGGTCAGTGTGCAAGGTCGGGCGTCATCATTCAAAAGCACCACCCCAGAGGGAGTAGTCATCTCTTTTTCTTCCGAATCACTCGTCTCAACTTCCTTAAGGACTGTTCATACACATCTGCATAAATTGTCGTATCATGCTTCAAAAATGCAACAAACTGCGTACAGCCTTTCTTGGGCCTAAAAACAGTAGCCTAGTAAACTCTGGTCTGGTAGAAACACTTGTGTTGGATCCAAATGCCACTTGGCACCATTTCATGATACACAGGGAAACACTCGCGTTAGCCCAGGACTTCCTTTGGTATTATACATTGCAACTTCTACTGTAAATTGTATAAAAACAAGACCTTTACGGGCAAGACTATTTTCTACAATGTGTGACGATATGGGCGAATCAGGGTGGTTATCACGTGGAAAAGCTTTATATACAACCTATATTTGAGGATAGGTAGGAAATATATGCCCTTTTGAACGAAGAAAATTACAAAGATACCGAAAATTTTGTTGAGAAACCACTCATAATGAAACTGACTTATTTCACTAACATTGTTGAAAAATTAAATATTTTAGATATTCAGTTGCAAGGAATTAATACTATATATTACAACTATCAGATAAAATTAACGGCTTCTTGCGATTAGTGGAACTGTGGTCAACCAAGGTAAGCAGTCAAGATACAGAAATGTTTATTAACTTAAAAACATTTATTAACAATGACAGACCAAGCCATACAAATGTATGTGTCATTTTTAAATGAATAGAACATTATTTAAAGGGTTATCTAAAACTCTTCAACATTACTTCTTTGAAAATTTTAATCTCCTAACCAAATACGAGTGGATAACAAAGGTAAACAGTCAAGACACAGAAATGTTTATTAGTATAAAAACATTTATTAACAATAACAGACCAAGCCATACAAATGTATGTGTCATTTTCAAATGAATAGAACGTTATTTAAAGGTGTTATCTAAAACTCTTCAACATTACTTCTTTGAAAATTATAGTCTCTTAACCAAATGCGAGTGGATAACAAACCCGTTCGAAGTTACAACTACAGATTTATCGTTGGAGGAAGAGGAACAATTCATTGATTTAACATCAAGTACAAAAAAAGGGACAATTTTTCGTCGACAACCATTCCCGAGTTTTGGATTACATCGCAAGAGGAATTTCCAGGGTTATTCAAGAGAGCTATGCAGATTATTTGGTAATTTCCTACGTCTTATCTTTATTAAGTTGGTTTCTCTGCAGTAGCTTGTATAAAATCGGGATACAGAAACCAAACTTGGACAAGTTACTCAGTTCGAAACAGGCGTATTTAAGCCATTAGTTGGTTTAAATAGCCTATTGGTAAGTTTTATGTCATTTTCGATTGTAGGTACTCGTAAGTAGGTACATTATGTATGCAATAGTTTCGTAAACAAATAATTTGCTAAACATTATGCATTAAGTTAAGATGATTTGTATTAGTTTCAGTATACTAATTTCCGTTTCACTATTTTTTCTGTTGCGCTGCCCCTTCAGGACTTTTGCTCCACTATTTGGGAATCGCTGTCTTACTGAACTCCCCCAAAGCACTGTAAAAATCCATCTCCATATTTTTAAGAACAACCTGTATATTTATGCGGAATGCTACCGCATGACTGAATACAACATTTCTCTGCGAATTTTAGAATTAATTTATGGTAAAGTGCGATGAAATCCACGTGAAATACAACAATACACCAAAATCATAAAAATGTTAGTTAATTTTATGATACCATCAAATGCTATTGGGAAATCAATTACTTTAGCCTAACTTGTCGTTAAAATTTTTAATAGTGTGCTCAGTGCTCATGCCATAGTTCAGTGTAATTGTTTGTGATTCCAAACAAACCTAGCCCAAAATGTATGTTTTGAAAAAAGTGTTCATTGAACATGCTATTTTTACTATTTGTATACAATTACTCTCTATTGGAGGTAAGTCTTTGCAACGCTTAAGTCGATAACAGTTGTGGAACAAAAGCCTCTATCATGCTACTTTTATGTACAGTCCCTCACTTAAAATATCGTACCTAAACAAAAAAATAGTCATTAGTAATTGCTTTTTGCTTTAGAATCGTGTCTTAATTGTGGGCGATTAGGTTCGCCTTACACCAATCTGGAAAAATATAGGCGAAACGCTTATTGGTGGAAGCGGAGAGCGGAAGAGGAACTAGCCCACTGGCAAAGAAATGGACGGTTTTCGCTTCGGTTTCGTCGTGTTATGAGATGTGAGATAACATTATATGAAAAAAGTTGACATTATCTCAAAACAACAAGCTGAGTGGTAAATTGTGTCCAGCAAATTTGATTATTTAAAAATGTTCGTAAATTAGAAGAACTTCTTAACCCACAATTAAAACATGGTTTAGTTTAGCATTTGTTTTTTCGTTTATTTGGGTTTTCGCTACTCACTAAAATATCGCTAATAGTATTAAGTAAATAAAAGTTATTTAAACAAAACTACAATTGTGATTCTACAAACTAAAAATTATACGTTGTACAACTTAATTATATTTTTCAGTTACATCAGGAAATCTTGAAGGTTATGCAGTACCACCTGTAGTACACCCACCATGGGACAGTCCTATTCCAAAATTTAACGTAAGTTAATAAGTTGCTGCTATACAGAGAATTGTTCTTTTTAGTAAAAATGTATACTTTTAAAAAGAACGCATCAGTTACGCCTATTATGTAGGCAACCAACTATACAGACAACTAAAGCATGCTGTGGCCGAAACAATCAAATTAATTCAAGGTTAAAAATAAAATTTGTCTTTATTAAGCATCTTTTTGTTATTTTTATACAACCATGTACAGTACAGACGAAAAAGTGGAAATTCTAATGTGGCATCAGAGTGGTAACAGCTTAAGAACTGTGAGAGACTTATTTTCACTAAAATATCCAGAAAGACCTATTCCTTGTAGTCGAACCATACAAACAATTGTTAGAAAATTTAAATCAGAGAGATGCGTAATAAATTCCCATAAAATAAGAACTAAAAGTAATCACGTTTTAACCGAAGAAATTAAATTAAATATTTTATACTACGTTGAAGAAACCCCCATAGTATCACTACGAGAAATAGGTTCACATTTTAATGTTTGTAAAACCTCGGTATATAAATCGTACAAATTTTCCATTCGATGGAGACAAAGAAAAAAGAACAATCTTTTGTGAAACTTTCTTTAATGTGCTGAATGAACATGAATAAATTTTAAATAACATAGTTTTTAGTGATGAAGCAACTTTTACAAGTAAATGGAGAAGTCAATTCACAAAATTTTCGGTATGTATTATAATTCCTCATGTATCCACTATCCAGTATCCTGATAACCTTATTTCTTAGATATTAGTCCCGCACTAACTGTCATTTACAAAACTTAAGCTAGAAATAGTTGAAAAAAAGCTAATCGGTCCATATTTTATTGGTGGTAATCTCAATACAGCCAAATTTTTAGAGCTATTAAGGAACGACATCATTCCGGCAATAGATAGCTTAAACATCGATGACCCGTGGTTTCAGATGGATGGAGCCCCTCCGTATTTCACGAATGCTATAAGAAACTTTCTAAACGACAAGTTTCCAGGAAGTTGGATAGGATGATTCGGTCCTATACCGTGGCCCCGCGTTCTGCAGATTTGTCCAATGACTTCTTTGCTTGGGGACATCTGAAATCAAAAATTTATACAAATATTCCAATACAAAGTATTGATGAATTAAATGATCGCATACGTACCGAATGCAATAGCTTGAATCCCGACTTTCTTGCGAATGCTGTGCGTACTTTTCAACACCGTTTAGGTTATTGTTTAGAAGGAGAAGGTGGCCATTTCGAATACCTGTTGTAACTGTTGTTTTTATTTTCATTTCCGTTTTCTGTTATTGATATTTAATGTTTTATAATAATAATCGTCGTTGTTGTTCAACTCATCTTGATTTACTTATTTAATATAAACACTGCATCAACATAACCTTCATACTCAAATAATTCACAACTACAGTGACGTTTACTTCTGTTTTTTAGTTGTAGGTATATTTGGTTGCCTATACAATAGGCGTAATTGACGCATTCTTTTTAAAAGTATACATAGGCAATGTATACTAAAAAGAAAAATTCCCTGTATATGCGTGTATAGTCACATATTTTGGTTAGTTTTGGTTCATTTTTGCAAGATTTCTAAACATCTACCGGTTAATCGTTTATAGAGAACTGTTTCCAAATAAAATAATAAATCTACACGCACGTTTTCATGCAACCCATTTGGCACCAAAACAGAAGTAAGGTGTTTATTATTCCTAATATACAGGGTTGCTTATTCGTGCAATTAGTCCAATATTAGCATTATTAAAATAATTTGGAAATGTTTCTCTTCTTAAAGTGTTGTAGTGCCAAAATGCGCATATTATAAGAATATTTTTAAATATACATAGTGACTCGCTATATACACAACCTATATATTTCCAACACTTTCTTTAAACATCATCCAAGAAGACTGTACACGTGGATCTCCCCTACTGACACAACAGAGAGAAATCAGATTAACTTCATAATGTTAAATCAGAATTGTAAAAGATATATGAAATCGGTAAAAAACATACCCGGGAACCGATGCTGGCTTTGACCATAAGCCAGTCGTTGCCCTTCCTCAGAATTCGTCGATTTAAAATAGTGAAAAAAATAAACCACGGTAGAAAATAGATAAGAGAAACTCCACGACCCGACTTTTAAAACCATATAGACGAAGTTTTGGAAGAGGAGTTAAGATCAGCAAGCTGCCCTCGGCCAAAAGAATTGAAAACAACACGGAATGCAGTTGGAAAGACAATAAATAACATACAGGAAAACAAGATAGGATTCACGGAAAATAATTAGAAACAACAATGGATGACGTGGGACGTTCTAGAAATGATTAGAGAGACAAAACAGAATAAAGAAACACACGCACAGTACAAGGAGATACACAAAGCAATTCGAAAAAAGATAAGATAGGCCAAAGAACGATGGATGGCAGAAAAGTGCAAAGAAATAGAAGATCTACAAGGAAAGCACGACATGTTTAACTTACAGAATAAATTAAAGAACTAGGAAATAGAAGTCGAATACATCAGACAGCGATCCTAAGAAACACGGATAATACAATAATAATAGGAATAGAAAACAAACTGAAGAGGTGGGCCCAATACGTCAAAGCACTATTTCACGATGACCGACCACCTCCACCTTCATTGGAATTACGACGCGAAACAACTAAAGACGAAATAATACGTGCTATGAAATTACAACATCCAACAACATCTACGCGGAAGTACTTAAAGTAATAGCAGAACAAGGTGGCTCCAGCTTAAAACTTCTTACAACAATATTTAACGCAATTTACAGCACGGGGAAGTCCCTATTAGCTGGCTGAAATCTCTCTTCATCACTCTGCCTAAGAAAAACAACTCATCCCGATGCGGCGACTACAGAATGATTAGCCTCATGTTACATGTATTGAAAATATTCATAGGGATAATACATACAAGAACATACCAGAAATGCGAAAATTAGATAAATCAAACTCAATTTGGGTGTAGAAATGGAGTAGGCACGCGCGAAGCACAATTCACCCCAAACAACTTAAGACAACGATGCCGAGACACGAATCAATACCTACATACCTGCTCTATAGATTACCGTAAGGCGTTTGACTGCGTACAACATGAGAAAATGATTAACATCTTAAAATCAACTGGTGTGGACAGAAGAGACATATAGACTATCACCGAGCTATACTGGAACCAAACAGCCGAAGTAAGAATAGACCAGACAGTCACTGATATCATTCAGATCAGAAACGGCGTCCGACAGGGTTGCGTGCTATCACCGCTTCTCTTTAACATACATTCAGATTTTAAAGAAGCACTCGATGAAATCAAGTGGGGTCAAGGTTAATAGAAAAATAATAAACAATATATAAGCTGCCGATGACACAGTCATCATAACAAGCAATCCAGATGAGCTGCAACAAATAATGGACAGTATAGTTCAACATAGTGAGAGATTCGGCTTATTTATGAATGCAACCAAGGCAAAAGTCATGGTATTGTCTAAAACACCGACAAACGCAGCCATATAGATCAATCGCAACATTATAGAACAAATGGCCAATTTTAAGTATGATGGGACCATAGTGAACCAACACCGTGACAAGACAAAAAAAGTAAAATCGTCAATCGAACAGGCAAGAAAACTATTCACCACAATGAGAAACTTCTTTGTTAGACCGGACCTAAGCCTAGAATTTAGAATTTGCTAAGATGCTATGTGTTACCAGTACTCCGCTATGGGTGTGAGAGCTGGACCTTTAACCCCTCCATGGAAGAAAGAATTGAAGCCTTCGAAATGTGTCTCGACAGACGCATGCTCAAGATATCATGGATACAAAGAGTGACTAACGTCGAAGTACTTACTCGCAAAAAGAAGCAAAAAGAACTACTGCTCACAATTATGGAACAGAAAACTCAATACCTAGGTCACAGCATGAAAGGGAGTAGGTACGAACTCCTCCAGCTTATTATTGAAGGCAAAATCCAGGGGAAACGATCAGTGGGAAGGCCGCAGAACTCGTGGCTGAAAGATCTACGCCTATGGTTCGGCTGCACATCAACTGAAATCTTCCATGCAGTAGTGTCTAAAACACTGATGACTATTTGGATCGCCAACCTTCGAAGGGAGATGGTGTGAGAAGAAGAAGAGTTATTCGCTACAGTGTAACATCTTTAAGGTATTATTTTTCAATAGAGCGCTCTGTACATATTTACATTTTCATTTCTTGAATAGGGAATTTTATGCAGCCAAAAACAATGAAAATGTAATTCATAAATCTTCAAAATTAAATATATTTCGACTATACATTAGTCTTCTTCAGTAATAAAATAATTAACTTAAATTTATATCTGTAACAAAATTAGATTTAGGTTAGTAAGAGAACCAATTTCCCAAATAAATGCAAAATCTCACCTTGAATAAATGAAATATATATTCTTAGATATAATAACATACATTAGATGTTTATTTGGAACTACATCCCGTTGATTACGTAATTTTGTTTATTTTATAATATAAAATTTGTAATTTATCAATATGGCGTTGCAAAATACAGCATCTGCTATTTTTATTTAATGCGCAAGTCAAATTGAGAGAAGGAGAAAACGCTAGTTTAAGTTCCAAATTTTATTAGATACAATTTATATAGAGGTACAGGGTATATAAAAATTAGTTTTAAGATATCCAGTAATAATTTATATTTTATTAGTATTTAAAATAAACTGTGGTAAGTTATATTTAATTTTTCTATGTCTGTTCTATAGTTTATCGATGTTGGGCTTTTTTTAATCTCTATCATTTCATGTAACAGTTTTTTTTTAAATTATTTTCGGTAATTAGTATTGTAGGTTGTTGAAAGTTAAATTTATGGAGACAATCTACTGCATGGTCAGATAAAGCTGTATTTGGTTTATTAGGAGATAGCATTTTAGTTTTAATTGATAATTTATGTTGATTAATTCTTTTTTTTAAATATTGTTTTGTTTGACCAATATAATTAGCAGAACAATCACCACAATCAATTTTATATACTATATTTGTTTGTGAATTAGTATCTATTTTATCTTTTAAATTTGTAAAAAAATTCGTTCCGATAGTATTATTATTTTTGTATGCAATTTTAAAATTGTGTTTTTTTTAAATTTTTTCTATTTGTAAACTTAATTTAGGAATATAGGGTAAAGATATATATTTATTTTCTGTATTTAATGAATTAGTAGGAGAATTAATTATTTGGTTATCTCTTAATCTTATTTTTTGTAATCCATTATTAATTGTTTTTTTAATGAATTTTATTGGGTAGTTATTGTTTATAAGTATTTTTTCAATACCTAATTCTTAAATTTTCGGAGTGAAATTTTTCTGAAGCTAAAATTAGAGCTCTATCTACAAGGTTGTCGATTAAACTTATTTTATATTTTATATTTAAAAAAAATTATTATGCTTTTCGTATAATCTTAATTTTAATTCGAAGAATTGTCGGGGTTTGTTAACGTACTCACTATGAAGCGTTTCCAAATGTCGTTTAAGTTTATTGAGGTCCATGCTGTCTGCTGCCAAAAGTTGTGAGTAAATCACACACAGGGGCCTTTCTTCTTCATTTACTTCAGTGCTGGTAAACCCAAAATTTAAGTATTCCTGAGAATATTTTCTTGATTTTATCTTCGGAACCACCCACCACCCGTCTGTGCACTTGTTGATGCTTCACTATCGTCTAATGTTCGCTTGCGCCCACTTAAATATTTAACCATGATTCTGTATACATCTACTGCTACTTGAATACCGTGAATTGCAGTTAACACGCAAATTACAACATACACATTCACGATGGAAGGATTGACTCGACTGAGACTGACTGGAATTGAATGAGGTGCAGCATTTATACACGCTTGCGTCGCGGTCGGGCAGACGTTCCAGAATGATAGAGACAAATCGGCATTTCTTGCGAAGCCGCGAGAATGTCCGATATGTGGACGTAAGACAGAGAGCAATAGAGAGGCATCGATTCTGGTTTTATCCATGCAGCGGATTGGTGTTGCTAAATATTAATATATGTACCTATTGGTGGTAATTTTT